>ML282886.1:1177-55362 GCA_005239495.1 Nicotiana undulata | reverse complement strand
ACAAGGCAATAACAACAATAATAATGCAGGTTCTACGTAACGACAGACCGGGTCGTTACACATTTTAGCTACAGGTGAGAAAGTTTCGTGTAATCCAAACCATCTTGTTGTGTATAACCTTTAGCTACCAATCATGCTTTAAACATGTCAACCTCCCCATTAGATTTGTACTTCATTTTGTATACTCACTTTGAGTCAATGGCTTGTTTCCCAATAGGTAGGTCTACAATCTCCCAAGTATGATTGTCTTCTAGATCTTGTATCTCCTGTTCCACTACTGCTACCCATTGTGGATCATGTGTTGCTTCATTGAAGGATCTAGGCTCTACTAGAACTGAAAAAAGCCTACATATAAGCCTGATATGTTGTAGAAAGGTGATCATATCTAACATGATTTTAAATGGAAATGGGAAACCGGCATATCCCGATAGTTTTGTAATAGTCACATAGTCCTTCATCCATATGGGAGGGGTTATCTTTCTGGGCTCTCTTAGAACATTTTGTGTTGGTAAATGTGATAATGTTGGTTCATGCATTGACTCAGTAGCAGAACTCTCCTTTGTGACCTTAGCCAGTGCTAGACATTGAGTGTTTATCAGGTCCACCTGCTTTAGTGTTGTAGATGTTGGTTCTACTTCTTCCAACTCTAAGTCCATGGGATTAGTCTCTATAGAAGCATGATCATGAACATGTGGATCAATATCATCTGGATTTACAGATTTTATAGATTGTAACTCAGGGATTTGATCTCCTGCAGAAATAGGCTGTTGAAGAAACATATCATCTGTTTCAGTTCTTGTTTCCTTAAAAGGAAATTTGTTCTCTTGGAACACTACAACCCTACTTACAAAGAAAGATCTTTGTTCTAGGTCATATATTGTATAACCTGTATGTGTTTCTGAGTAACCAATGAATACTACGTTCCTAGCTCTGGGTGCAAACTTATAGTTGCATGACATTGACTAACAAAAATTCTCAGATGATCTATCTTGGGCTCCTTACCATACAACAACTCATAGGGAGTCTTTCCCTTTACAAACTGACGTAGACAACCTGTTGATCAGATAAATTGCAGTCTCAACACAATCACCCCAAAACCTTATAGCAACTGCACTCTGAAACCTCAGTGACCTCACAACCTCTAAGATGTGCATGTGCTTTTTTTCTACTATTTTATTTTGTTGTGGTGTTTAAGGGCAACTAGTTTGATGCATAATACCATAAGAGGCCAACAGACTATCACATTGTGCATTAAAGAATTCTTTGCAATTGTCAGATCTCAAATACCTGACATTAATACCAAATTTATTCTTTATTACTAGAAGAAACTATCACGACCCAAAATCCACTAGTCGTGATGGCACCTAACTCGACCAGCTAGGTAAGCCAACTGACAGTCAATACAATCCAAATGCGATTTATAGGAAAACACTGAAAAATTATATGAACATTTATATATTAACCCAAGGACTGGTAGTACGAATCACGAGCTTCTACGAATTTGATATTTACAAAGTTGGTACAAATATACACGATCTATTTGAAAGATACATAAAAAGATTAGCAAAATCTAAAGCTACCAAGGACAAGTGGCAGCTATATTCCGAAATGCAAGAACATTTTTAGAGTCAGCTCCCAACATCATCAGCAGCCTCACTCCAAAATCTGCACGCAAGGTGCAGAAGTGTAGTATGATTACAGCCGACCCCATGTACCCAGTAAGTATCTTGTCTAACCTCGTCGAAGTAGTGATGAGGCTTTTCAGTTAAAAGTTACTCATTGATAAAACATGTACTGAAAACTAGCAATAGAACTATACTACAATATAACAGAAAAGAGTACACGAAACGAATATGCAAAGTAATAACTGAGTACTAGAGGAGATCACAATTCAATATTTTTCAACATCTCGACCAATCTTTTCCTTAGAGCGAAAACCAATAAACCACGATAGTCACTTCATAACTTTCATAGCGTGAGGAATGTATTCAAATACCAAGTCAATTGCACGGCAACACAACCCTTCGTGCATTTATCTCATTCTCACCAAATATGTGTATAACAGTACCAACCGGATGGTAGAATTATCGATAACAAAAATGACAAAGTAGGAAATACGCAAGTAGCAATAATGAATGAGGATATACATATGGGCAACATCAATAATAATAGGCGAAAATCATAGGATTAACGACAACAATTAGGAAAGAAGAATATAAACTTCAACTAACTAGCATGGTGGAGGCCTAGATATAGATATAACAAATAATAAGGGAACAAATGATCTTTATAAATTAACAAGTAGAGGCATGAATGACTACATGGTAGAAGGCCTGTACTAAAGTGCAATAAAATAGATACGACATGGATGTAATTGTAACAATAATAAGTAGGCATGGTATTTGCAAGTTAAGAAAGAAGAAGGCATGGGCAACACAACAACAATTGAGATATAGAACAAAGACAGAACAGTAACGACAATTCATATAAGAACCATAAATACGACAATAACAGCTAAAGGTAAAGGCATGAACGTATCTACTGTCACACCTCCTTTTTACTACCCTCGAAAGGGTATAAGGGAGTTTTTTCCAATTCAAGTGACAATCGAAACGGGATTACTTTATTTAAAATTCAGAGTCGCCACTTGGAATAATTTATGGTGTCCCAAGTCACCGGTTTAAAATCCCGAATCGAGGAAGTTTGACTCTGTTTTACAGTCCGCGAAACACAAAAATCCGGGTAAGGAATTCTGTTAACCCGAGAGAAGGTGTTAGGCATTCCCGGGTTTCGTGGTTTTAGCACGGTCGCTCAACTATTATTATTGGCCTATTTATCTGATTTTAAGACGTTTTTTGAAACCTATGTGTGTTTTATTCCTTTTAAAAAAAATCGCTTTTAATAATCTGATTGTTATACAACTAATTATTTTGTTACACATTGCGAATCATGTCACGGGAACCGTACCCACGATTCACAACGTGTTTATTTTATTAAACTTAAATTGTACCCGGGTCACATAAATGTACCCCCCAGATTTTAGTAGTTAAGCGTCACAACTACGTCACGGGAACCGTACCCGTAGCTATGACAATTATTTAATTAACGTGTCTAGAGAAAACTACGAGAGTTCAAGGCATTTTCCATACCAATTTTGTATTTACATGAGGGCCATAGATTATAGGATTTTATTTGTGTATGGCGCACCCCAAATTATTCTTAAAGAAAACTAAAGATGCTCCTACTTTAATCTAATTCGAGATTAGGTATCACAACCACGTCACGGAAATCGTACCCGTAGTTGTAATAATTTATCTAATTGCGCCAAAAGCATTAGGGGGTTTCACGAAAAATCGAGTAACACAATTAACATGGTAACTTCAAATTTTATTATTGGTATCCAAACCCCAAGGTCCAGTCTTCCATCCTTAAACTTGATAAATGACAGACCCATTTTTTATTTAAAATACTATTAAGCTTATTACAATTAATCAATCAGCATGCAAAGTGCTGGGAATTAAACTCAAAGAATCAACATACTAAAGAGTGGAAGAAACACTACATTAATTCATCTCTAACACTTAATAGACCAAGGCAAAATTAATCATTCACATAAAACAACGAAAGTATGATTTGGAACGGGAGTAAGAATAAAAATAGACCTTTATTTATGCATCTGAAGTTGAGAGGTTGTAACTCAATAGGACAGATGAGACAACGGCCGAAATGAGCAACAAATGAACTCAACCAACAAGAAACATCAACCGCAGAACTTCGCAGCCGACCTCGACGGACCCGATCCTTTCACAGACCCATAGCGCGAACATTGTGAGGATGATTGGTTGGGTTTTCATGGCTTTTTGGACTGGTTTTCGAAGCTGTTTTGCTGAGTTTTGAGCTTGTTTTCGTGGTGAGGGTTAGAGAAGGAGGGTGGTGCGACTGGAGGAGGGGAGTCCGGCGGATTTTGGTGGTAAAAGGCTGGAGGGGTTGTAGTGATGAAAGGGGTCGCCGGCAACGTTTGGTTATTAGCCGAGGTGGGGACTGGAGTCGCTGGCGGCGGTGGCGGCTGTCTTGGTTGAGGGTATTGTGGTTGTTTGGTCGCTGTGGTCGTTTGGTTGCTAGACAACGATGGAGTTTTGCACAGGCGGGGCAGTCACTGGAGATGGGGAAATGGCTGGTGGTTTTTTGGGTTCTTAGAGGTTGAGATGAGAAAGGTGTCGACGGTGTTTAGGGGGATGGCGGCTAGTTTCCGGCGGGCTGGAGGTGGTGGAGTTTGGGCAGCGGCTACTGCTGTGGTGTTTTTTGAGGACCAAGGTCTGAAGGTTGTCCCCATTTTGTTCTTATGGGTGTATATATTGTTAAAGGGTCTAATGTGTAGTCTTCCTAATGTTAGGGTGTAGTATTTAAGAAGAAGGAGTATAGGTTTTAGGGTTAGGTTAGTGGGTATTGGGCTAAGGGGAGTGGGCTTTTGAAATTGGGACAAAGACCAGAAAATAGACTTTACAACCCAAAAACTTACTCTTCCTTTTAAAAATGATATAAAATTTATAGTTCTAAAAATATTAATAAAAACTTAATTAATTAAATATTAAAATAAACTCATTTTTTGTATTTTTTTTAATTTTCGTACTTAAAATAAATTAAAAGAGTTAAAACTAGCTAAAATGACAATATTAGGCCAAAACTAAATATTTAAACGCTAAAAAGTATAATATCTCGGGGAGGGTCAAAAATTACGCGTCTACAGCTGCCCCTCTTTGACTGAAAACACGAAAAGTTTTCAGAAAAAGAACGACTAGACGGTTTTTTTACTCGACCCTTATTTAGAGAGACCAAAACTTAAAGAAAAGGAGAATGTGACCGAGCCATGGTATCTGAGCTGCCTACATATCCTTGGCTATAAAGGAATCAGGTCACGTGTAGTTCAGAAGTAGGAAGAGTGATGGATTATACCGAGGTGAAAATCCGATTGAGGTTCCGTTCCGTCGAGGTTCCGGTCTGCGGCCCTGTTATTACATCAAAATCAAAAATGAAAAAGACTAACTAAACCTGTCAACTATGAGTTACAAGATTCCTATCTATAAGTCTTCTGAAGCTTGATCTTGAGTCTTGAATGGTCTTCATGCAGACTTTAGATTTGAACCTTGGCGCTTGCTAGTTGCAGGCGCTAATTTATTCTTCCATGACTTCGACGAAGCACGACGGGACATGCAAAGCTTGTGACTCAGTCATGTCTTGAGCAATCCATATCTAGTCTCCGCTTCTGCAATTGGATACTTCTTTTTGTTTTTCTTCTTTTATTCCAGATTGAGACTACTTCTGTTGATCATCTCGTATTGTCGACTCGCATTCTTGGGCAAGCTTCTGTTGTTGATAACGCGAATTGAATTATGAAATAGGTTCCCTTGTTTTCCAGGTGGGTGCCTCATTACCGAGACTTGGACTGCATTCCCTTGTTCTCCAGGTGGGCGCCTGATTGCCAAAAACTTGGACTGCATTCCCTTGTTCTCCAGGTGGGCGCCTGATTGCCAAAACTCGAACTGTATTCCCTTGTTCTCCAGGTGGGCGCCTAATTGCAAAAACTCGAACTGTATTCCCTTGTTCTCCAGGTAGGCGCCTAATTGCCAAAACATTTACGTATTCCCTTGTTCTCCAGGTGGGCGCCTGATTGCCAAAACTTTAACTGTATTCCCTTGTTCTCCAGGTGGGCGCCTGATTGCCAAAACTCGAACTGTATTCCCTTGTTCTCCGGGTGGGCGCCTGATTGCCAAAACATTAACCGTATTCCCTTGTTCTCCAGGTGGGCGCCTGATTGCCAAAACTTTAACTGTATTCCCTTGTTCTCCAGGTGGGCACTTGATTTCCAAAAACATGAACTGTATTCCCTTGTTCTCTAGGTGGGCGCCTGATTGCCACAACTTGCATTGTATTCCGAATGTTGATCTCGTTCTTCGGGCGAGCTCCTGGTGTCTCTCTGACTTGAACTTGCAATTTGAAATTTGACCCTGTTCTTCAGGCGGGATTCTCCTGATGCCTCTCCGACTTGAACTTGAAATTTGACCCTATTCTTCAAGCGGGATCCTCCTAATGCCTCTCTGACTTGACATTGTAAACATGTTGTTCAGGCGGGCGCCTGATGCCTCTCTGACTTGAGGATTGAAAGTTTCCCCTATTCTTCAGGCGGGCTCTCCTGATGCTTCTTGAACTAGGAAATTGAAAGTTTAACACTGACCCTGTTCTTCAGGCGGGCTCCTTATGCCTCTTGAACTTGAAAATGCAAACCAAAAGTTGACCATGTTCTCCCGGTGGGTGCTTGCAATCACAACAAAAAAGACAAAACAAAGAAAACTTTCCGCCCCAGTTTGGTATCTGGGCTCATCTGTGAGTGTTAATCGAATCATGTTACCCAAAATCTCTAAGAATTTAAACTAAATCCATTATCCAGGAGGGTCCTGAAAATTTCAAACTGAATCTCATCTTAAGAATGAAAACTTTGAAACCAACTATATTTCCTCAAAGTAAAGTTTAATGCTAGATCTTGCTACTCATGGATGTTTTGAATTTTAACTAAGTCCCATTGTCCAGGAAGGTCCTGAAAACTTGAAAACTAAATCCCATTATCCAGGAGGGTCCTGAAAACTTAAAATGTACTTACCTGAGCCATGCTCTCTTTTCTGGATGATCTCTATAGAAAGAACAAAATGCTTTGCCCCTGAACCATGCTTTCCTCATGTAGGGTCCCTGTAAATCAGACAAATTTTCTTGCCCTTGTTTCAGACAAATAAAATCTTGTTAGTTTGAAAACGTGGTGGTTAGTTTGTGGAATCATTGCTGAGTGTCTGCTTCTGCCACTGCCGTGCTTCATCCTGATTAGCTACCTCGGGCTAACAAGGAATTGTTTGACCTCTTGATCGAAATTGGACCACAGAACCTCTGAATGACCTGAATCTCTTACATTCCCTTGTTGCCTTGTGTTTTCATTCTGAAAGTTGCTGAATCTTTGTATTTTCTCGAAATTCAAGAATCACCTTATCACCTGAACTTCAGTTATCACCATACTGCTCATTCTGAATCATGTCACTTGTGATGTGCTTGGCTGAACTCTGCTTTGTGCAATTTAAAAGCTGGCAGTAGGCTTTGGAATTCTTTCCTGCTTTTCAACAAGGCTAACTCGAAAGAGACTCATAAAGATATACTCAAAGAGCACGATGAAGTGATTTTTGGTAGAAGGAACGAAGGAAAATTTGAACAAAGATACCTATGTGAAGAAGAATGGAAAAAATACTTATCTGAGTGAAGCGATTGACTCCAATGATCATGACATGCATTTTGGATTGATCAATCTAATCCGTCCAACCAATCATGTTATCAGTTCATGATGTGTCTTCATTCCTCAAAATCGGGCTTTCAATGATCCAATTTCTCTGTAAAGTCATGAGCCTCATTCAACTTGTAGTATCCCGAAGGTTTTTCACCAACGAACTTCTCTCATTTGTTCATCTCTCAGCTCACTGTCGCCTTACGGTGCCCGCGAGGGTTTTCACCAATAAGACTCTCTTGTTTCAAATTTTCTCTCAGCTCACCATCGCCTTACGGTGCCCTTGAGGGTTTTCACCAATAAGACTCTTATTTTAGATTTCTCTCAACTCACCATCGTCTTACGGTGCCCATTAGGGTTTTCACCAATAAGACTCTCATTTTATTCATTTTTCCTTTGTGCGGCACGGAGTGTTGCCCCTGGTGTGAATCATACCTCTGTCTAACTTGACTTGGCATTCTCAAATATTGGTCGGAAGGTCTTCCTTTGGACCGTAATGCGGGCTTTTGGATGGGGTTATAAAGAAAGGATAAAGGGTTCACAATTACAACTTTTGGAATCAGATCTTTTATATAGCCACAACTTCTGCCCCAGTTTCTTTGTCTGGGGGCTTTTGAATTTTTATTTGGATGGGATCGAACCGTGAGGCTGCCTACGTATCCTTAAAAGGAATCAGGTCGAACGTAGTTCATGTCATAGGAATTGATTTGTTGTTGTTACTTTTCTCTTTTTCTCTTCTTTCTTTTTTTTTTCTTCTTTTTTTTTCCACTCTTTTTCATTCCTTTCTTTCTCTTTTTCTCTTATCCTTTCCTCTTTTCCTTCTTTATTTACCTTTTGTGTCTGTGTTTCTGAACTTTGCTACTGATTCCAAAAGAGGGGTATAAAAAAAAATATAAGGCTCAAAGGGGTAACAAAGGGTAAAGTGTTTAGATAGCAGAATAAAATGCCTTCGTCATTCCAATCTTCAAACATGCCAGGTACAAACAAACACAATTTAAACAAACGAAATCATACATAATATCTTTTGACTACATTAGAATTGATAGCCATATCTACACATTTGCCTTCTATATCTGCTAAATACAAAGCACCATTGGACAACACTCTCGTTACGATGAACGACCCCTGCCAATTTGGGGAAAACTTGCCTTTTGCTTCAGCCTGATGCGGAAGGATGCGTTTCAACACTGACTGATCCACCTCAAATTGTTTGAGACACACTCCCTTGTTGTATGCTTTTATCAACCTCTTGATTTCTCATACTAATTGCCTCAATTTCACTCAATTCAAGCTTCAAGTTATCTCAACATGTGTGAATCTTTACTTGTTTCCTCAAACGCATCTTTTATCATATTCAAAACCGTGTTTCATTATTCCATGATTAGATTAGCTTTCAAGATCTGGCTAAAAACTACGCATGCATGTCATGTCAGTAGAACTGGCCTGAAAAGAATAATATACAAGAAAAGAACTAAACGAAGACTGCAAATAACAGAAAAACAAAATCTCATTTGACTAAGGGATGGAAGGGTTTTAACGGCACCGAAACGAACCTAGATGACAAACTGAGAGACACAAAACTAACTAACAAGACTCCAAGAGATAAGAAAAAGAGGATGGAAGGGATTGAATCACCAAAACAAACAAGATAATTCTTGGTTACAACCCCGAAATTACCAGATAGCAGAAAAGAAGTCAAAATGTTTTGCCAAGACTCTTTCTCGACGAGGAAATGAAGTGTTTTCTAATTAATAAGCTCGAGATATTAGCCACTGAGTTGCACATCAAAATTACTGGGACCTTCACCAACTTCAATCACATTGTATTCACCAAATGGCTCATTGGCTCTTTTGACCAACCTTTCGTCATTGCAAACCGTCCCAACAATTTGTACGGTGTCATGTACCTGTAGAGGATTATATGTGACACTTGGGGTACTACTGCCTTGGACCTCAATTATCCCTTCTTGAACCATTCTTTCTATTTCCCTTTTCAAAGCACGACAATCTTTAATGCAATTCCCTTGGACATTAGAGTGGTACATGCACTGTTTAGTAGGATCAAAACCTCTTGCATATGGGTCCGGAGTGTAGCTAAGGAGCGGCTCAATCAGGTCAGAATGTTTCAACTTTTCAAACAAGCTTGTGTAGGGTTCTCCAATCGGCGTAAAACTATTTCTTTGCTGGTGCCTTCTCATTTTGTACTCCGGCCTTGGTTGGAACCTCTTTCGGGTAGGTGGTTGACATGCTTGTAGAGGCGGGTAAGACATTTGTGAAGGCAGTGCCAGCCGTTGCAGGTTTCGTGGGTGTGGAGCATACGGCGGTGCATTGTGGATAGAGTATTGGGAATGTGGGGTATGACTTTGGGGATTTTGTGGAGGAAAGTAGCACTGGTGAGGATTATATGGAGTACGAGGATGTCCATGGGGTCGGTATTGAGGCTGAAAGTGTTTAGCAGGAATGCTCACTGGATCCTGACGTTGGCGGGGTTGAACAACATCTTTTCTATCAATCAGAGGACTGACTTGAGCAACTTGTTCGTTCCATCTGAGCCAAAACTCCCCAAAACTTCCCTCGGGTTTCTTTTCTATCTGAGATAGGGAGGAGCAGTCTGGGATAATGTCTACATTGTACTGATAGTGCCGAAAAAAATCTTGAGCCATGTCATCCCATGCATGCCACTTACTAACATCCTGACGAGTATACCACTCCAAGGCTTCTCCACTCAAACTCTCACTGAAATACGCCACCAACAATTCATCATTCTGGCCAACACTCCTCATTTCACTACAATAACCCTTTAGATGGGCTACTGGATCTCCCCGCCCATCATATAAGTTAAACTTTGGCATTTTAAACCCCACAGACAGACAGATATCTTTCAGCTTTCTGGATATCTTATCGTGCCCCAATGTCTTAGCAAGCTTTTCAGTTTCACCGGGAGGCTCAAAATGGGGGGCATAAGAGTACGGGTCTGAGACCTTGAAAATTGGTTCTAGAGCATAGCGTTGGGCATTATGGACTTTGAACACAGTCTCGCTAGAGGAACGAGGAAGAGTAGCTGGTGGAGGAGCTACAAAAACATGAGTGGTCAAAGGAGCGGGATATGGGGTGGAGGTGGTTTTGGGAGGTGGAGTGTGAAAAGGTTGTGGGGAGATATCAGCAGCAGTGGGAATCTGGATTTGTGATAGTGGCGGAATTGTGACGAGGATTTTGGTGTAGTTAGTGAGAAATAATGGTGGAGGACGCCCACTAATCCAAGCTTGGGCCTACTTGATTAATTTTCACACTTAACCCTCTTTTTTTCTCATTTATCCTGAACCATATTTGGTCCGCCAAATGACCCCTTTTACACTTGAAGAATGCAACATGTAGCACATAAAATGCATCAAGATGGTCTTTTTTTTATTTTTTTTTTAGGGTGCACCTGTCCTAGACGGACCCAACCCCTGTGTTGAGTCCCCTATGTCAAATGCACATGATGCAAACAAGCATTCCTACTAAGGATCTGGCATGATGCTGAGTTATTCTAGGTTTAAAAACCTGAGTGTATTTTTCTAGACCTGGCTTACCCGAGCGGATGACTCGAGCCGAGGGGAGGGGGGGGGCAGCGTACCGGTAACCAAAAGATCATACGGCTTTGCAACTTGTCCGAACCTCGTTCTAAATTAGGATATGACACTAACAGAAAGAAGTCACGCTAGTGTGCACTCCTCTGAAGATAGAAGAGAGGGATTTCGTAGCAGTTTATATACAGTTCAGATAATATCAAAGTAGTAAAAAGCAATATTTAGCACATTAGGCTCAAACACGTAAAAAATCAGACAATCATGAAAGCCAATCATAACAGTTATTCTAAGGTCGAATTCTGAACCCTGAACTAGATATTCTGGGTTCTTATCCCCAGCAGAGTCGCCAGAGCTGTCACACCTCGTTTTTACTACCCTCGGAAGGGTATAAGGGAGTTTTTTCCAATTTAGGTGACAATCGAAACGGGATTACTTTATTTAAAATTCAGAGTCGCCACTTGGAATAATTTATGGTGTCCCAAGTCACCGGTTTAAAATCCCGAATCGAGGAAGTTTGACTCTGTTTTACAGTCCGCGAAACACAAAAATCCGGGTAAGGAATTCTGTTAACCCGAGAGAAGGTGTTAGGCATTCCCGGGTTCCGTGGTTTTAGCACCGTCGCTCAACTATTATTATTGGCCTATTTATCTGATTTTAAGACATTTTTTGAAACCTACGTGTGTTTTATTCCTTTTTAAAAAAATCGCTTTTAATAATTTGATTGTTATACAACTAATTATTTGGTTACACATTGTGAATCATGTCACGGGAACCGTACCCACGATCCACAACGTTTTTATTTTATTAAACTTAAATTGTAGCCGGGTCACATAAATGTACCCCCGAATTTTAGTAGTTAAGCGTCACAACCACGTCACGGGAACCGTACCCGTAGCTATGACAATTATTTAATTAACGTGTCTAGAGCAAACTACGAGAGTTCAAGGCATTTTCCATACCAATTTTGTATTTACGTGAGGGCCATAGATTATTGGATTTTATTTGTGTATGGCGCACCCCAAATTATTCTTAAAGCAAACTAAAGATGCTCCTACTTTAATCTAATTCGAGATTAGGTATCACAACCACGTCACGGAAATCGTACCCGTAGTTGTAATAATTTATCTAATTGCGCCAAAAGCATTAGGGGGTTTCACGGAAAATCGAGTAACACAATTAACATGGTAACTTCAAATTTTATTATTGGTATCCAAACCCCAAGGTCCAGTCTTCCATCCTTAAACTTGATAAATGACAGACCCATTTTTTATTTAAAATACTATTAAGCTTATTACAATTCATCAATCAGCATACAAAGTGCTGGGAATTAAACTCAATGAATCAACATACTAAAGAGTGGAAGAAACACTACATTAATTCATCTCTAACAATTAATAGACCAAGGAAAAATTAATCATTCACATAAAATAACGAAAGTATGATTTGGAACGGGAGTAAGAATAAAAATGGACCTTTATTTATGCTTCTGAAGTTGAGAGCTTGTAACTCAATAGAACAGATGAGACAACGGCCGAAATGAGCAAAAAATGAACTCAACCAACAAGAAACATAAACCGGAGAACTTCGCAGCCGACCTCGACGGACCTGATCCTTTCACAGACCCATAGCGCGAACATTGTGAGGATGATTGGCTGGGTTTTCATGGCTTTTTGGACTGGTTTTCGAAGCTGTTTTGCTGAGTTTTGAGCTTGTTTTCGTGGTGAGGGTTAGAGAAGGAGGGTGGTGCGGCTGGAGGAGGGGAGTCCGGCGGATTTTGGTGGTAAGAGGCTGGAGGGGTTGTAGTGATGAAAGGGGTCGCCGGCGGCGGTTGGTTATTAGCCGAGGTGGGGACTGGAGTCGCTGGCGGCGGCGGCGGCTGTCTTGGTTGAGGGTATTGTGGTTGTTTGGTCGTTGTGGTCGTTTGGTCGCTGGACAACGATGGAGTTTTGCACAGGCGGGGCAGTCACTGGAGATGGGGTAATGGCTGGTGGTTTTTTGGGTTTTTAGAGGTTGAGATGAGAAAGGGGTCGACGGTGTTGAGGGGGATGGCGGCTAGTTTCCAGCGGGCTGGAGGTGGTGGAGTTTGGGCAGTGGCTACTGCTGTGGTGTTTTTTGAGGACCAAGGTCTGAAGGTTGTCCCCTTTTTGTTTTTATGGGTGTATATTTTGTTAAAGGGTCTAATGTGTAGTCTTCCTAATGTTAGGGTGTAGTATTTAAGAAGAAGGAGTATAGGTTTTAGGGTTAGGTTAGTGGGTATTGGGCTAAGGGGAGTGGGCTTTTGAAATTGGGCCAAAGAGCAGAAAATGGACTTTACAACCCAAAAACTTACTCTTCCTTTTAAAAATGATACAAAATTTATAATTCTAAAAATATTAATTAAAACTTAATTAATTAAATATTAAAATAAACTCATTTTTTGTATTTTTTTAATTTTCGTACTTAAAATAAAGTAAAAGAGTTAAAACTAGCTAAAATGACAATATTAGGCCTAAACTAAATATTTAAACGCTAAAAAGTATAATATCTCGGGGAGGGTAAAAAATTACGCGTCTACATCTACAAGGAAAAAGATATCACAACACATGCATGGAAACACCCTTCGTGCCATGAACTCGTGATAACATAAAAATCATGGTAAAATAAATGCAACGGCACGACATCTCCCTTCGTGCTTTTACTTTCAAATGAAATGCCACGGCATCACCCTTCGTGCTTTACACACACATAACATGGCACAACATCACCCTTCATGCTTTTACTCTAAAATGATATGGCACGACATCGCCGTTCGTGCTTTATAGTTTCCCTAACATGATAACATATATATAATGACACGACATCACCCTCCGTGCTTTACACTCTTCCTTACCAAGCGCATGTATATCAATGTCAAACAAGGTAGGAAGCAAAAATAACGTCAAGGAGAGTGTTTAAATGAATATTCCAAATGAACCTCATTCACAACTTTCAAGCCAACAATAGTTCAACAAACCCTCAAGAACCTTATTATTCAAATATTTCAACAAATCTCAAGAATGATCTACAACATGAGTATATAATCTAATATCTCAAGAATATCAGTCGTAGCAATACATTAATGATTAAGCATAATGATGACCCAATTAGACACATCTATGTTTTTCTCAGAATTTCACCAAATTTTGATCAAGTTATAATAAACTAAATCTAGGTTTCTAACATTTAATTCTACACGCTTAGTATCTATGAGACGAGTAAGACATGAAACAAGAAGGTCACATAATCCTACAAGGCACAATTCATAGCATAATCTACCCCTGAGCATGATTAACCTGGCACATGCATATATGCTCGTCACCTCAAATATGTATCACCCCCACATGTAGCAAATAATGTCAAATAGTAGGAAAAATTTTCTCAACAAAGTTAGGCAAGACACTTACCTCCAACAAGCCAAATCGATACACTAGAAGCGCCATCCCGCTCAAATCATCCTCCGAGCGGCTCAAAACTAGCCAAAAGAAACTCAAATACATCAAATAATGCTAAAAGAAACAAACCCAATTGATAAAGGTCAAATCTTTAATCAAAAGCCCAAAATCATCCAAAAAGTCCAACCCGGGCCCGCACCTCAGAACCCGACAAATCTCACAAAATCTGAGAACTTATTCAATTACAAGTCCAACCATACTAGTTTTGCTCAAATCCGACTCCGAATTGATGTTCAAAACTCAAAACTTCACTTTAGGAAAGTTTAGACAAAGACCCCTAATTTCTCTTTTGAAACCCTCGATCAAATGCCAAAAACGAAGATAGATTCATGGTATAAAACCAAAAATGAGTAGAGTGCACTTAATCTAATCCACATGGTAAAAATTGCTTCAAGAATCGCCTCAATCTGAGCTTCATAGCTCCAAATATGCAAAATGGCCCAAACTCCCGAAATAGAGTACAATATATTCACTGGACATGAATACCTTACGCGATCGCGAAGAACAAGTTCAGCAGCCTCACAAAATACCTTACGTTATCGTGTAATAGACCATGTGAACGCGATGATTACCTTCATCAGAGTTATGCGATCACAGCACACACAATGCGAACGCGAAGAAGAAGAAGCCACTGCCCAACTCAGTCCAAACTACTACGCGAACGCGGGAGTACTTGCGTGAACACGGTGCACAAACAGCAGCAGCCTACGCAAACGCGGATTGCTATGTGCGAACACGAAGAAGAAATACTCAGCTCCAATTTTTCCCTCTACGTGATCGCATCCCTCAATCTACGATCGCGAAGAACACTGGGCACACCAGACATCAGCATAACCAGTAGGGCAATATGAAGAAGAAATGGTCCAAAATCGATCTGAAACACGCTTAAGTCCCTCGGGACCACGTCTGAACATTCCAACAAGTCTCATAACATAAGACGGACTGAATCGAGAACTAAAATCACACATAATAACTGGTAAGTATCATTTTGCAACTTTTCGATGATGCCAAATGGGGGAAGATGTGATGTGTGTTGTTCAAAAATTTTACAGTGATATTTATAACCTAATGAACCTGGTTCTTGATGATTAATGCTCACAAATATACAAAGTGTTGAATGTGTATACATGATAAAAGCACAGAGTTTGTCATCATCAAAAAGGGGGAATTTGTTGGCCCATGTCACTGAATGGGTTTTGAAGATTGACAAAAGGTGTCAAGTTGAACCAGGTCCATCATAGCATACACATCTGAATGAAGCAGTTGGAACAAGAATCGTACAAGTCTAGGAGATATCAGTGATTGCTGAGTATCAAAGAACTAAGAGAATGTCTCCTAATACGAAAAGGTTGCAAACTGATAGAGATGACAGAAGTTGATTTCAGCTAGGACAGAAATAGAGGAAGGAAGTTGAGTTACAATCAAACTCGTTTACCAAGGAAAAGTTGGATCAGAATTGAATCATGGACTCAACAAACGAACTCTATAAATAATCAATGTATTACTACTGAAAGAAGTGACGCACAAGTACTAAAGTGAATCAAGACCTGAAACAAAAGTTCCAGAGATATTTTGCAAGCAGAATTGTTGTGCGATACAAAGGCTACAGTTCAACTAGAAGAAACAGTTCCATTGTTTGTGTATTGAGTCTAGTTGATTGTAGTAGGAGTTTTAACGTTGTATCTTTTCAGCTTACTTAGAAGCAATTGTAATAGGTATAAATTGCTCAAGTTAGAGTTAGCTTGAAATCTGTAGAAATTAGCTAGATGCTAGTTGATACAAAGAGGATTAGAGTTAGTCCTAGGATTACAAAAGAGTTTATTCTGTAAGTCCGTTTTGGCTCAGAGTTTTAGTGAAGAGTTTGAGAAAATCCTACTGAGGAGTAGGTCGTGGTTTTTTCACTTTTTGAGCCAGGTGTTTTCCACGTAAAATCCCTGCTTTTTTACCAATTACTGCTTAATTATTCCGCAAATAGTAGTAAGTAGTATACTAAGAAGAACCAGGTTCTTCTTATAAGACAGTACTCGAAAATTGGGTACTACACAATTAACTTGTAATATTGTGTAGTATTGAAGTCTAAAACATCACTGCAGCTTCTGCATCTGAGGAGAATGGGCGTAAGCCCCCATGATAATAGCAACATGGAACATTAGAGGGCTTAACAATCCCTTCAAACAAAAATATTTGAAGCTTTTTTTGAATAGGAATAAAGTAGATGTCATTGGATGCATTGAGACTAGAGTTAAAGAACCAAAATCCAAAAAAAATATTGAAGAAAGTATTACCTGATTGTGAACCATGCTGCAACTACCCAAATACAATGAATGGGAGGATATGGTTACTGTGAAAGAAGCACCTCAGAGTCCAGATTATTAGCATAGCTGAACAGCAAAATTATTAGCATAGCTGAACAGCTAATCCATTGCACAGTAGAGGAGACTACTACCGGTTTATTAACTTATCTGACTATAGTATATTGGAGAACACGTAACTCAACAAGAGATACATGAATTTCAACATTGTATTGATACCTTGCAGATGAATCTACTGAAGGCAATTGGCTGACATTTCACATGGTGCAACAAGCAGCCAGGCACTAGCAGGGTGTATAGCAAAATTGATTGGGCATTTGGGAACTACCACTGGTTGCAGAAATATGGTCACATTGAAGCTGCCTACATGAATCCTTCAGTATCAGACCATTCACCAATTCTTATTCACTGTGGTGCAAGGATTCAGCTTCACCTTAGACCTTTTAAGCTCTTCTCAAATGTGCTACACAATCCTGAATTTTGGAAAAAGGTTAAGGATACATGGAACTTGACAGTGAGGGGCGACCCTATACATCAAGTGTGGAGGAAGCTACAACTTCTAAAGGACAACTTGGAGGAACTGACAGTCTATATGGCATCATATAAGCAAAAGTTTGAGCATCTGAGAGAGGAACTAGAAGTAACACAAGAAAATCTCAAACACCAACCACAAGACCAACTCCTTATTGAGAAAGAAAGATAATTTTTTCTTGATTTGGAGAAGTGGAGAAGTATTGAAGAACAGGTCCTAAGGCAGAAATGAAGGGAAACATGGATCACTAGTGGAGATACAAACTCCAAAAACTTTCATGCTCAATGGAGGATGAGAACTGCCAAGAACACTATCACTTCAGTTTATACTGAGTGTGGTATTAAACTCACAGACCCCAAATTGGTAGAAAAAGAATTTATAACCTTATTCACTGGGTTTATAGGGGAAAGAGCCTCAGAACTACATTGTCCAAATATAGAGGTAATAAAAAAAGGCAATTGTCTGAACTATCGACAACAATGTCAACTAGTGCAAGAGGTAACAAATGATGAAATTTTGGAAGCCATAAAAGAAATGCCCCTAGACAAAGCACCTGGAGTAGTTGGATATCCTATTGACTTCTTTCTCAAGCAGTGGGAGGTGGTCAGAGAGGATGTCTATGCAGTTGTATGCTACTTCTTCCAAACTGGCAAAATGTTGCATGCTATCAATTGTACTTCAATTACACTGGTGCCTAAGGTTCCATCACCAACTCATGTAAAGGACTATAGGCCAATTGCATGTTGATGTTCCGCCAAAAATGCATATATTTAACCATTGTTGCATCATGTTCTAGTACTTTTAATCGTCTTTTGAGTATTAATTAAATTACTTTGTGATTATATATTATATTTTAACTTTGTAGGAATAAAACAGTGTGAAGATGAAAACATGTGGAGAAAAATTGGATAAAACGCGGAAGAAAACGAAAGAAAATTAAATTAATCAAAAAAGGTGGACACACTTTGTGTCACGACCCAAAATCCTAACTCAGGTCGTGATGGCGCACAACACCGTGGTCTGGCAAGCCAACACTTGATTTAACAGTGAAATTTCCTTATTTGAATAAACATTCCAACACTTGCCAAATTTTAGGTTTAAACATTAAATAAAAACGGGTAAAATTAGACTGACTTGGACAGAATCAATCATAAGGGATCCTAACCCAATATTTACAACCCAAAAATATAGTAATCACTACGTGTGTGCCAGGAACCGGTGTCACAAGTCTACAGGCATCTATTAGAATGAGTATCCAAAAGAATACAAGTCTGCCCTACTGTCTGATGAACAATATAGACAGATATAATAACAAAAGGAAAGAAACTCCAAGATGCTACCAGAGAACGTCAAGGGAAGCATCTCACCGAGAAGTCCACACCAAGTACTAGTTAGGGACGTACGCTGGACTGATACCCAGATACACCTGCCTCAGAACCTGTACAATTAAGTACAGAAGCGTAGCATGAGTACATAAACAATATGTACCCAGTGAGTATCCCGTCTAATCTCGAAGAAGTAGTGACGAGAAGTCGACGTGATACTTACTAGGGTCCAGATAATGTAGTTTAAGTGTAAGACTAAACAGGAATAGCAGTCATGGACAATAATGAAGGCAGAAGCATCAAATAACATCTACAGCTATCTTTACGTGTCAAGTTCCCTAGCATGTAAGTTACCTAGTTTTCCTTTTCATGATATTCTACAGATGCACATTCACATAAAACCCAGACAATTACCAACATGTCATGTCGTGGATGTACGACCGATACGACGCAAAAATAAATGTGCACTGCCGAAGGGTCGAACGGCTCGAACCATAGATGCATCTATTACACCGCTCGCGAATCGGACGTGCGACGCGGTTGACATAATAGTAGGGCTACCCCGCGCGCAAATCATACGTGCGACGCGGGTACCCGTATACATACACATAATTAACAGGATATCAGGGATTTAGTAAGAGATATACTTACAGGAAAAGGATTAAATGATAATAATTTCAGAATGTAACCTCCTAGATATGCATTCAGTAGTTCAAGGATATTAGGCAGACTAAATTTACATTTAAGATTATCGATACGGCACATAAAGCATGCTTGTGAATCCTAATACTACCCGATATAACATAATAGTAGCTACGCACGGGCTCTCGTCACTTCATGCATGCGTAGCCCCCGCAATTAAGGACATGCAATCATTTATATTTACCTATGGGGACAATTCCCTCTTACAAGGTTAGAAAGGAGACTCACCTCGTGCCGAGTCTACTTTCCGGGTCAAGAACGCGCCTGAAACTCCAAACTCGTCTCCCAAGAACTCGAAACTAGTCAAATATGGTATACATGAATTAATTTATACTCAAAGGCATGAAATTTCCCTAATTAAGTAGTTACTTCAACCTACTTTGAAAAATTCCAAAATACACCCCGGGAACCGCATGCTCGGATTCCGGAAATTTTCGAAGGAAACACTTACCAATACGCTAAGGATAATTAATATATGGTTTTTGTATGAGTTCGTAGCTAAATAGTGGTAAATTCCCTAATTCATAAAGCCCTAGGTTTCTACCCTAAACCTTGATTTACTCTAATTTAAGGTGTTAATCTACCTAGGAATTCAAGTATTAAACCAACATTAGGGTGGAAATTACTTACCTTTCAGTAGCTAAGTCGTTGGTCTCTTTTGCATGCTCAAAATCGCCCAAGTAAGGAGATGAAATGTTCAGAAATGGAGGATTTCCCGTGTTTTAAAACAACTCACTGCCTACAGGGATTCTGCACCTGCGGTCTCGCACCTGCGAGATAAATCTCGCATCTGCGGAAATGGGCAAGGGGACCTGGGCTCGCACCTGCGGAGTGGAGTCCACACCTGCGGCTCCGCTTCTGCAGATGATTGTCCGCACCTGCGAAAATGGGAAAATTCACCTGGGGGCCGCATCTGTGAGGCTGGGACAGCAGGAGCGGTCTCGCTTCTGCGACTGGGCCACCGTACGTGCGGTCGCACCAGATCTGGTGCACCAGCAGCTATTTTTGCTGGTTTTTGGCCTCGTTTGATGCCCGAGCGGCATCTGGGCCCACCCGAGCTCGGTCCAAATATATCAACAAGTCCCAAATCATAATACGGACTCGCTCGAGCCTTCGGAACAACCAAAACAACGCTAAAACTCAAAATCACACCTCAAAACCCCTAGAATCAACTTAAAAACTTTTAAGTTCTTGAATTCGTTAACAATGCGCCAAATCGACCTATACTACTCGGAATGACACAAAATTTTGCGAGCAAGTCATAAATGAAATAACGGAACTATTCCCGATCTCGGAATTTCGTTTGGACCTCGATAACACAAAACACGTTCCAAACCTCAATTCTTAAACTTAAGAAATCATATTTTTACTATTTGGCGCCGAAATGCTCCCGGGTCATCCAAAACCCATTACAAACATACGCCCAAGTCCGAAATCATCATACGAAGCTACCAGAACCGTCAGATCTCGATTTCGAGATCGTTTACTCCAAACGTTGACTGAAGTCAAACTTGGTCTTAAAAGCCAACCTTAAGGAACTAAGTGTTCCAATACCTCTCTAAACTCTTCCAAAACCCGAGTCACCCGTCCCCACAAGTCATAAATCATAATGATCTCTAAAGCATCCTCCACCAGGTCGGTGCCATATAACTTAGCCTCGCCAGGATCAAACCACCCGATAGGAAAACGACATTGCCGGCCATACATGGCCTCAAATGGAGCCATCTCAATGCTGGATTGATAACTATTATTGTAAGCAAACTCGGCCAAAGGCAATAACTGGTCCCACTGACCTTCGAAGTCAATTACACATGCCTTGAGTATGTCCTCCAATATCTGAACTGTCCGCTCCGACTGACCATCAGTATGAGGGTTAAATGTTGTGTTGAGATCTATCTGGGTGCCCAACTCACTATGCAAATCTCTCCAGAAGTGCGAGGTGAACTGAGGACCTAGATCTGATATAATAGACACCGACACACCGTGCAACCGGACTATCTTCCGAATGTAGATCTGGGCCAACCTCTCAGAAGTATAAGTAGTAGCTACTGGAATGAAATGCGCTGATTTGGTCAATATGTCCACAATGACCCAAACCGCGTCAACCTTTTGCAAAGTCCGAGGCAACCCAATTACGAAGTCCATAGTGATGCGTTCCTATTTCCACTCAGGAATGGGCATCTACTGAAGTAGGCCTCCTGGCCTCTGGTGCTCATACTTGACCTGCTGGCAATTAATACATCTAGCCACATACTCCACTATGTCCTTCTTCATCCGCCTCCACCAGAAATACTGCTTCAAATCATGATACATCTTCGTAGCACCAGGATGAACAGAATACCGTGAACTGTGAGCCTCCTCTAGAAAGCTCTCCCTCGGGCCATCAATATTAGGAACATACAAACGGTCCTGAAGTCTCAAGACACCATCCTCGCCAATAGTAACCTCCTTGGCACCACCCTGAACCACTATCTCCCGCAGCTCTGCCAAGGACAGATCATCAAACTGCCTGGCCTGAATCTCTCCCAATAATGAAGACTGAGCAACCACGTGTGCAAGAACTCGGCGGGGCTCTGAAAGATCCAATCTCACCAGGCGATTAGCCAAGGACTGAATGTCCAAGGCTAGAGGTCTCTCCTCTGCTGCAATATAATCCAAGCTACCCATACTCTCCGCCTTCCTGCTCAAGGCATCTGCCACCATGTTTGCCTTGCCCGGATGATAAAGAATGGCGATATCATAATCCTTCAACAACTCAATCCATCTGCGCTGCCTCAAATTAAGATCCCTCTGCTTGAACAAGTGCTGCAAGCTGCGGTGGTCTGTATAAACCTCACAAGACACCCCATACAAGTAGTGCCTCAAAATCTTAAGAGCATAAAAATCGCCGCCAACTCCAGATCGTGCACAAAGTAATTCTTCTCATGAACCTTCAGCTAGCGTGAAGCATAAGCAATAACTCTCCCTTACTGCATCAACACACATCCCAAACCAACGCATGAAGCGTCACAATATACTGTATACATCCCAGAATCGGAAGGCAATACTAGAATTGGTGCTGAGGTCAATGCTGTCTTGAGCTTCTGAAAGCTCGCCTCACACTCGTCGGACCATCGGAACGGGGCATTCTTCTGAGTCAATCTAGACAGTGGGACTGCAATGGACGAAAATCCCTCCACAAATCGGCGATAATAACCTGCTAGACCCAAGAAACTCCTGATCTCTGTAGCTGAAGTAGGATGTGGCCAACTCTGGACTGCCTCAATCTTCTTAGGATCAACCTTGATACCCTCTCCAGATACCACATGTCCCAAGAATGCCAATGAATCCAACCACAACTCACACTTGGAGAACTTAGCATATAGCTTCTATTCTCGCAAAGTCTGGAGCACAACTCTCAAATGCTGCTCGTTCTCCCCCAGGCTACGTGAGTAAATCAGAATGTCATCAATAAAGACAATTACAAAAAAATCAATATACGGACTGAACACCCTGTTCATCAAGTCCATAAATGTTGTTGGGGCATTAGTCAAGCCAAAGGACATCACCAGGAACTCATAATGGCCATACCTCGTACGGAAAGCAGTCTTCGGAATGTCTGGGTCCCGAATCTTCAGCTGGTGGTTCTCCCATCTCAAGTCGATCTTAGAAAACTCCCGAGCACCCTGCAACTGGTCAAACAAATCATCGATGTGCGGCGATGGGTACTTATTCTTTATGGTGACCTTGTTCAACTGGAGGTAGTCAATACACATCCGCATAGACCCATCCTTCTTCTTCACAAATAGCACTGGAGCACCCCATGGCGATACACTCGGCCTGATAAACCTCTTAGCCAACAACTCTTCAAGCTGCTCCTTCAATTATTTCAATTCTTTCAGAGCCATACAGTACGGGGGAATAGAGATAGGTTGGGTGCCTGGAGCTAAATAAATACAGAAATCAATATCACGATCCGGAGGCATGCCTGGAAGTTCTGAAGGAAATACATCAGCAAACTCCCAAACCACTGGCACTGAATCAATCGTCAGAGACTCGGCGGTGGTGTCCCGCACATAAGCAAGATAGGCCAGACACCCCTTCTCGACCACATGTCGAGCCTTCAGGAAGGAAATAACCCGACTGGCTGCACTAACTGAGGAACCCCTCCACTCCAGCCTAGGCATCTCGGGCATGGCTAGAGTAACCATTTTGGCATGGCAATCTAGAATGGCATGATGGGGAGATAGCCAATACATGCCTAGAATAACCTCGAAATTAACTATGTCGAGCAATAAGAGGTCTGCTCTGGTCTCGAACCCACAAAAGGTAACCACACATGACCGATAAATCTGGTCTACCACCACAGAATCGCCCACAGGAGTGGACACATAAATAGGAGAGCCCAAGGACTCACGAGGAACATCCAGGAAACAAGCATATAAGGCTGATGCATATCAATAGGTGGATCCTGGATCAAATAACACTGATGCCTCTCTGCCACAAACTGAAATAGTACCTGTGATCACGGCATCAGAGGCCACTGCATCTGATCGGGCCGGTATAGCATATAATCTGGATGGAGCACCTGATGACTGACCTCCGCTCGAATGAATAAGAGCTGGCGGAGCTCCCCCTGCCTGGCCTCCACCTCTGGGGCGACCTCTACCAGCATGTCCTCCACCTCTGGGTGGACGAACTGCCGGTGCTGAGAATGTAGGCTTATAACTCTGCTGAACGGCCTTGCCCCGAAGCATGGGACAAGTCCTCCTCATATGGCTTGGATCCCCGCACTCATAACATCCCCTCGGTACCATAGCATGCTTCCCTAAGAATGAAGAACCCTGGATAGCTGGGGGACGGTGAGAAGTCTCTGGCATGGCACTGAAGTAAGGACTAGAAGACCCCTGATGACCGGAATACCCGGATTAAAGTCAAACGGAAAAAAAATTCAAAACTATTTTATTGTTGTATTTAGTATATTTTGGGTAGGTAATAATCCCCCTTGGTTTTTCTTTTTGCATCGGTTCTTTTCCAGGGGGTGTAACTTGAACCGGGTAAACTTTTTATTTTTAGGATTAGATTTTTTTAGGAGTAGAAAAGAGGGAGAAGAAAACTTTTGTTACTTGTTTGATACTAACATATTTAGGCCCGAGTTTGAGTAGTACATTCCTCCGAGTGCTTGAGTAATGAATAAAATAGCAGACTTTCTGATACTTAAGCTCGGGGTTGTGACTCTATATATAACTTATTCTTATTTTGTTGTTCGCTATGATCCTGTCTGTCTTAGAGTAGAATTGATCCATCTTGATTGATACTTGTGCCATGCGTGGTGAGGTTTCGTTACATATATTCCATGTTTTGCATCTTAGTCTAGAACTTGCCCTGCATGTTATTGAAGCGAAATAAAAGTGTTGTTCTGTTTAGAAGATGATAATAGGCTTCCTTTGATATGTCTTGTAAATTTTAGCCTTTCAAGATATTGTACCACTAGTTAGCCCTTTGAGCATGTCGCCTTCTGTTTGGAAGCCGTATTTTTGCCGTGATCCGTTTGTTGAATCCCTAGTTTTTGCACCTTGCTTCTTGAACACTGTTACTTAGACTGTGATATTAATTAATAAATTTGAAGAATGAGATGGTTAAGTGAAAAATGGTGACCAATGATAGCTGAAAAGTAATGAAAAGGTCCTCTTAGAAGGAAGGTGACATGAAAAAGAAAAGGAAAGAGAATGAAAAAAGTTGTTTGAAAACATGAAACGTTCTTTATATGAGGAAAATACATGTGAAATAATTGATGAAGAGAGTGCTGAAAAATAAAGTAAAGAGTAAAAAATAATGGGTGATGAAGTCTAAAAGTGCAAAGTGCTTAGGGAAGTGTAAGTCACTATTATATAATTCTCCTACCCATCCCTTAGCCAACATTACAACCCGTTAAAGTCCTATTTGATTCTATTCGAGCATACCGGGGGTTCCCTCATCAAAAAGGCCTCTCCTAGACCTGCACAAGCACAAAATATAAACACAAAAAGTGAGAATACATTCAAGGGATATCTTCTTTAAGGAGTTCAAGTATGGCAGAAGTAAAACCTCACCATGATTTTTGGCCTCCCATCGGGTCTTGGCCAGGTCGCTCCACACGCGCTTAGCATATGAGCAGGCCGAATCGAGCTGACGGACCCAGCCTGGGAGATCCTTGACTGCGCCAGGATACCACTCGACAGCTGCATCATCAAAGTGAGTTAGTTCTAAGGGAAGATGGTCTGAAAGAAAGAGAAAATACTTAATTGACATATTCACTTACGATTCATATTCCATTCCTCGGGGAATGGCATCCTTTCAGCAGGGATCAGGTCTGAGGTCCTAACTCGGACAAAGCGACTCATCCATCGTCTATCCCTGTCCTCGTCGATGCTGGCAAAGAGGACCTTCGAAGCCCGACGTTGAAGCTTAATCAGGCCGCCTCGATAAAGTCGAGGGTTGTACATTCTAATCAGATGGTCGAGGGTAAAAGGCATCCCCTAGACCATGTTTGAAAAGTACCTAATCATGTAATATGAGCCAGAATGATGGATAGATTTATCCGAGTATCACCCGGTATTGTCTGCAGAAATCGAGGATCACGGGGTCTATCGATGGCGAAGATGGTTCCACCGGACTAGGGTAAAAGGATATGTGTATACACTAAGGAAGCCAGATTTATGTGTTATTATGTCTTCCTCACGAGAGGGAATCTCCACTTGTACTGCCTCTCCCCAGCGACAGTCAGCCTTCACTTTCCCAATTTGAGTTATCAGGCTGATATATCGGGACATGGGTTCACATCGCTTGGGTTTCGAAAAGGGTTTGTCAACCTTGAAATCGGAGGACATTTCACAAGGTCCGGGAATACACTCCTCGATACGAGGAGGCACTACTGCTTTGATCTTAGACGAGCATGATGATGAAGAAGCTTTATCATCTTGGAGAACGGTTTTAGAGGTCGTTGTCATTTTTGCTGAAAGATTTCTGAAGAAAAGGAAGAAACTGGTTGAGAGATGAACTCAAGAAAGAAGTAAGAAGAATTGTTGAAGATTTGAAGATATGGTGAAAAATAAAATTTAAGGAGTGAAGGATTGGGGTATTAATAGGGGTCAGTTATGCGTATTGGAGAAGGCAGAAGGACGGCCAGCCGCCATAATCTATTCAATGCTCTTCGAAAGCCGTGCAAACGTGACCTTTGAATATCCCTTTTTTGTCACATCAACTGCTGCCACCATGTGACTGACGTTATGATGGGGATGTCGGAGAGTCATAGAATTCAAATCGTTTCTCATCATTTCACTCTAAGAAACGCGGGGACTATCTGTGTAAAGACCCGTAAAATTTCATGTCTAACATAATGCCCGAATGGGTCCCTATATTGTTATAACTGTAGACTCGCCGCGGTTCGGACTTTTAGGATTAAAAAGTATCCCGAAACTTAAAAGATAAAATTTTCCAAAATTGTGTTGTTATGCGACGCACTATGCGATCGCATAACGTGTATGCGGACCGCATAGTGGTCGCATACATGATCAGGCTTCTGTCCAAATTAAGGACTACTATGCGGCCCAGAATGCGATCGCATTTTGGGAATGCGGACCGCATAGTTGTCGCATTCTTGCCCCATGGTTTATGTGAGGGAGGTTATGCGACGCACTATGCGATCGCATAACAGGTATGCGGACCGCATAGTTGTCGCATTCTTGCCCCATGGTTTATGTGAGGGAGGTTATGCGACGCACTATGCGATCGCATAACAGGTATGCGGACCGCATAGTGGTCGCATACCTGGGCAGATTGCTTTCCAATTTTGGCCCATTTGAGGGCCAACTATGCGACAGGAATGCAGACCGCATAGCATGAATGCGATCACATTCCTGATCGCATTTCTGTGTCGGGGCTCCTATTTTCTAAATTTAAAAACCGACCCCCCTGTCTTATAAAACACCACTCCCCTTCATTTTTAACGATTTTCTGAACAAAATAGAGAGGGGGGAGAGAGGGTTCTTGAGAGAAAAAGCTCCTTCTGCATCAACTGGATTTTCCAAAATCACTCAGGCCAGGGAATTTCGAGTAATCTTCTTCTTCTTCATTCTAACAGGTAAGTCCCCACCCCATTTCCCTTAAATTTTCAGATTTTTGGTTAATAGTAGAACTCCCCTAAATGTGGTCTTGAAGATTAAAGTGAAGAACCTTGCATGCATGTTCATTTATTGTCACAATCTAGTAAAGGGAAGTGGGTTAGAGTAAATATTCACAAGGAAGGGGTTGGTAATCTAAGGGGTCACATCACGTTCGATAAAATGCCTAAGCAGGTTCGAATTGTGTTCATGATTCCCAATTCTAAGATGAATGTGTTACATTATGAATTAGATTGATGTTGCTTGACCGTCCGGTGATTTGGGAATAGGAATTAGAAGGGAATTTCGACTCGAGGTATGTATGGCTAACTTTAACCTTTGTAGAATCCTCTTGTTGGTGTCCGAGCATACGGTATGTGTACTTTGTTTGAGAATATGTGAATTGACTGTCCAATTGTGTTGAGGCGTAATACTTCACTCCCTGAATTTCTTGTTGACTACTATGCTAGTTGAGATTGTGAAAAGTGGTTTGTTGTGCCTATCTTATTATGTGCAAAGCTTGTAAATGCTCGAGGGTATCGATATGAAAGTATGTGTTAATTAATGAAAGAATTTTAATGTGCTCAAGTGTGGGAATGTATATAATGGATAAAAATCGTGCGTGGTAAGTAATGAAAAAGGGTATTGTGAAATGATGTAATTGAGTTGAACGATTATGGAAACACCGTGTACATGAATTACTACTTGGTGAGAATCATTGTGCCTTGAGTCCACATAGCGAATTGTTGATATGAACTTGTGTTCCTTGTAATGAAGATCCTTGTGGTTCAATTGTTGGTGATTGTTGTTATGAAATGTGATTATCTGGTGGGATCGGGTTGCACGCTGCAACACGAGGTAATAAGGGTGGACGAGGTAATAAGGGTGGGAGAGGTAATAAGGGTGGACGAGGTAATAAGGGTGGCCGAGGTAATAAGGATGGAATGTGGTTGTGTTGAAATGAGAATCTGTGAAACTCTTGAATATGGTGGTGTTGAAAGGAGAATCTGTGAAACTCTTGATTTTGGTTGTTTCTATTTTTGTGCAATACTTGTTGGTTCCATTAACTGTCTCTTATCTGTGTATTGCTTGATTGTACTTAGGGTAAAGTTTGTTCATACATACTAGTACTATTCCACAGTACTAACGTCCCTTTTGCCGGGGGCGCTACATCTTTTATATGGATGTAGGTGGTTCTATAGCAGGTAGCTCAGCCCGTCGTTAGTGGTGCCTCCTCTTCATCTCTTCAGCAGTTTTGGTGAGACCCTCTTCTTCTCGGGGCCGCGTGTGGATTATACTATCCTCTTTTGCTTATGTTGTAAAGGTATAGCCGGGGCCTTGTTGCCGGCAAGTTATGTAAAACTCCTAAGAACTCTTAGAGGCTCCGTAGACACTGTGTGGGTTGTGTATGTATATGTATATGTATATGTATATGTATATGTATACTTTGGGCAGTAGTTGTACTCACTCGTAATTGTGGATCGCAAATCAGAAATGTTGTATGTAACTTGTATATTCTGGATTATCTATTGTTGAAAACTAAAAGAGGAAAATAGAATTATGTTGTAAAGTGTACATTAAATCTAAATTGGCTATCTCATATGGAATAATGTACGATATGAACACGGGATAATACGTTGGGTAGGAAAGGCAATCCAGGTTCGCTTTACTAGGTTCATCCGGTTAGGTGTCGGTCTCGTCCCTCAATTTTGGGGCGTGACAATCTGTATACGGTCAAAATCGGGGAAGTCCGATTTAAAGGCCTCTATGGCATTCCGAGCCTGATTCGAGGGGCTCGAAGCACGGTCTGAAGTTTGACCTCGAAGTACACCCCTCGAGAGAATGTATCGAAGGCTCACCTCGGTCTGCCTCTAAGCAGTACAAAATCGATGATCGTCATGGGAATGCGAGAAATTCCCAAGGACACGTGGTTGGAACTGGTAAGGTCTGCAAAAAATAGTACAAGTCCGTACTGAGCCGTTATACAGCTGTACCAATAGTATTTCTTTGTCATAATTAGACATGTACTATGTTGGGATTCTCCCCTCCTATATAAAGGGGACCCCTACCATTTTGTAACACACATGAATATGAACTGCAATAGAACATTCTCTGTTTTTCTTGCCTAAACGTGCTCAAAAATTACTCTATAGATTTATTGATCTTCATTTATTGTTCTTCACTTATTGTTCATTAACAACTTCCGAAGACTAGCCTCGAGGCCCGATACTACTGAGCTCAAGGTGCCCGGTCTTGTGACCATACCGGTTTGCTTATCATTTTTCTCTTACTTACACTTAGCATTTTCTTACCTAACAACTAGCATTAAAATAAACTGCATATTTTTAGAACCACAAATCAAATATAATTGTTAATACCATTTTCAAGGTAAACAATTAATAATTTAAATTATAAATGAAAACATAATTAATGGAAGTAGTTTAATAAATCTTATACTTAATCTAAATAGATCTTAGACAAATTTAATCTATATATCTACATATAAATTTATATTTTTAAGTATATTTGTGGCTATATCTATATTTATATCTATATTGATCCACCCATAGATTTTATTTTTTATATTAGCTAGAAATATGGAGGTAAAAAATTAATTAAAAATTATAATAGAAAAATATAAAAAATATAAAAAGACGTAGATTGAGATACCCTATGACTATTTATACTTTGGAGTAAGTTAAAATAAAATTAAAATTTACTTAAGATATTAAAGATTTATTGAGTTTAAGAATTAAATAAATTCAAGCGGCAAAATAAGATCTTACATAAAGTATATAAATTATTTATAAGGTAAGAAAAAACTTAAATAATCTATAAAAAATATTTTAATAACAAGAATAATAATGTCATATTAATATTGATAAATCGGGCAAGCGAATATTTTATACGTAAATATTACTACAACATTAATATATAATGTGTTTAAACAATTAAGAAAATATTTTTTTGTGATTAATATTTGAATTGAGTGCAGTTAATTTAAATTTGAAAGCATAAAATAATTTTTTGAATATGCAGTCAAATTTATAAAATAGAATAATATAACTTATTTGAATTTGAGAAAGTTTTTAAAATATTTATCTATATTATATTAGAATGAGTGTGGTAGAAAATAGATATTACATTCAAACAAGCTAATAAAAATCCACATGAAAATGTAATAATATTAGGTATTGCATAATATAATATCAAAAATAAAGAATAAATACTTAAAATAAATATGATATTATTTTGTTTAGGTAAAAAATTAATGTAAAGACTAATTAAAATTTATAGTAGGGAAGATAATGTATAAAATTATAGATAATGTGAGGATACTTATACATTAAATTAATTAAAAATAATAAATTAAAAAAATTAATTATATTTCAAAATATTACAATAAATTTAAATGATTAAAAAATTTTGAATAAGAGGATACAAGCATATAATATATCAAATTTCAAGAATAAAAATTTATATATATATATTAAAAACTATTAAAAAAATAATTAGTAAGACATTAATTTAATTATTAAGCTAATAAAAAATTATATGATAGTACAATAATATTACATAATAACTAATACAATAACTATAAGAATAAAACAAAAGAAAAAAGAATTTGCGTAAAAAGAATGTGATGAATAAGACATAATTAACTTTTAAATAAAAACAAAGTGATAGCAAGAAGTTTGTGAAAATAATATGATCTAATGTGCTTAAACAAGACAGATCACAACATGATATGTTTAGTATTCTTTAATATTGACAGTGAAACAAAATGCAAGTACTAAAATCAAGGGGTTAGGTTGCTACAAATATAAAAAAAAAAGTAGGTTGTGCACTACGAGATTTGAACAATAATTTGATATCCTACTTCATAGTTAATATAAAATGTTATATAATTTTTATCCGAGAGATTTATACTTTAAGGCTATTTGCAGATGATTCAAACAACATACATCACAATTTAATATGATTTGTGTCGGCGCATCGCGCGTGTATAAATACTAGTTACTACTAGCATGTATATTATATAATAATTTTCTGATTTTGTGCGTTCCGTTTGAAAGTTAGTGAAGTGGTGAATATATTTTGGAATTGGTGATATTGTAAGTTTTGGAGCTAATGGTAGAAAATATTTAGGTATATATATATATATATATAATGCCAGGGGCGGACCCACGTTAGTTAAAGGGGTTCAACTGAACCCGTTTCGTAAATATTTTCTACTATTTTTGTGTGGAAAATTATTTTTTGAAGAAAACAAACTCCAATAATTATAAGCAGTTGAACCCGCTTAACCAAAATCGTGTCTTTGTTGGATGGTTCAAGCGGGGTCAAATCTGGCTAGTGGTTGCGTGTTCGAACCGTGCAGAGCACTATTTGGTATTTTTCACTTGTTCAAGTTGCTGACATCTTAGGTGCCCCTCCTCGTCAGCCCTACTTCTTCTTAGTTTAGTTTAGTATCTTTCCATAGTTGTGGAACTTTCTATATGAAATTATTAATTTAGCTTAGCTCTTTTTTGTTTTTTTAAACAGTTAGCGCAAGTAAAATTAAAATTAATAAACAAATAGACTTTAGTATTTTAATATAGATCAAACTTATATTTGTTACAATGTAAAAAATTTTGAAGTTCAATAACCTGTTAAATTGTAAAGGTAAATAGATATATTGTTATATGTAGATATATGTATGTATGTTTGAAAGCAGTATGGATTCCAACAAACTAAAGAGCCGCGGACAAAATTTCTTTAGGTTTTGTTAGAACCAAAATAAAGAGCACTTAGGTAAACCTTGTTTGATTGTTAACTCAATATCATTTTTACTGTCGATTTTTTTTAGGACTTTAGTATATGTTTGAAACTGCTTGTATAAAAGTTTGGGTCCGCCAACGCATGATTGTACCTCTTCTATCTCGATTAAGTTAAACACAAAATCATGCTGTATATTCACTTTTTTTTTTCATAATCGAGCAAATTGCGGACAACATAACTAGTGCAAAAATAAATAACGCTTAACCTTTAAGAAAGCACAAATATTTCAAGGATCCCAGTAGATTTTCCATTATGTCGTTGATCCATATATTCTGTCACTCAATCTCCGCAGATTTCCCTTTTTAAAATATTTAATTTCAAATTCCTTCTTGTCTGTTAAGTTGACGGCACGTTCCCTTTTTAAAATATTTAATTTTAAATTCCTTCTTGTCTTTTAAGTTGACGGCACGTTGGCTCGTGGGAATCGTAACTAGGATAGTGTATTATAGAGGGTGTTTGGCTAAGCTTATAAGTTGGTCAAACTAGTTTATAAGCACTTTTCAGCTTATTTACGCGTTTGGTAAAGTTAAAAGTGTTTATAAGCCAAGTGCTTATAACTTATAAGTCAAAAATAAGCCAAAAGCAATAAGTTGGTCACCCCCAGCATATAAATTTTTAGCTTATAAACACTTTAAGTTTGACCATAATTTTTACTATTTTATCCTTAAAATATTTCTTTTTAGAACAAAACTCCTACATCGAAAATCACTACCTCAAGTATTTTTTCAACCTAAACCCCCTTGCCTCTTCAAGTCTACAATTCTCATTAACTATTTAAGATAAGCAAATTCTCTATTCATTTGCATATTTGTATCAATGTAATTGCGTAATAATTTTTGAACTATATGTAATAAACAAGGACATATCAATTTTTTGGCGTATTACTTTCTAAGTGTTGTGGTGATGAAGACAATGTTTGTTTCTCTTCACATATTTTGTCTTATTTAGGTTTATTTTTTACTAAGAAACTTTTGTCAATTTATTAATTATTATAACTTATCATTATATGCTTATCATAAAATAAATTATATTTATCATAAGAATTATCTTATTTATGCACAGTTATATTTAAAATAAAATGACAACTAGGATGTTTTGTATTTGAATCGATCTGGAATCTAAAATTTTGAAAAAAATTACGCCCCTATAAGTGTAACCAGTTCTAAGGTTATTTAAGTCAATTTAACAGAAAAAAGAGCTTATCAGCACTTTTTTATCACATACTGCAGCAACTTATTATCAATTTCAGCACTTGTATCCAAACACGTAACTGTTTATTTATTAAATCAGTTTCGGCACTTAAAAGTGCTTTTCAGCCCCTAATGCTTATCAGCTACTTCAAATCAGCTAATCCAAACGAGCTCATAGTCCGATCTCTTTATAACATGATCCTCTTCACTATAATGTTTGCCTCGAAATTCGAGTAACAATTAAATTTGTATTGTGCTTTTAAAGATACGTGATCTGATTCAATACCAATTGATAAATAACGAATTAAATAAATGAATTGAACGATTAAAATAAATCAAACCAGTGTTGTAGCAATATATCGACCTCAATTCTGGATAGCCTCGAGATCAAGTAGTAAGATCAGTAAGAACAGCGATGAATAATAAATAAATAGAGAGTAGTGACTATATTAATTTCAGTGAATGTATGATGATCCTACAAATGAATGGGATCCCTCTTTATATAGTAGAGGAATCCTAAATAAGGTACACCTCTGATAACGAAAATAAATCCCCTGATTGGTGCCAATAACCGCTTGATTTGATTCGTTTCGAGATTTCCGCCGAGATCCCATGTCGGTTGCTACCATCACGATATTTTGTTACCATAACTTGCTCGAGATTTGAGCACTTCGTTCTTCATGCCTTCGAGCTCGAACTTAATCCATTATGTCACGACTCAAAATCCACTAAAGGTCGTGATGGCGTGGGACATCACTGTCAGGCAAGCCAACACAAGGAAGTTAATTAAATTTTTATTTTTGTATTTTTGAAATCATTTCTTTTCATTACATTAAATAATAACTAATGAACTTCACTGAGTAAATAATGATGTCTTTAACAAATTCAATACTGAATAAACCCAGAACCTGGTGTCACAAGTGCATGAGCAATTTCTAGGAAACAAATGTAATACAATAACCATCCAAAATACAAATTGAACAGTAGAGAAAATACAATACAATACTCTGAAGGAGACTCTGTCGGTTGCGGGTCGTCTCGAGAGGTACAGCTCACCAAAGTCTCCGTATCAACCATGCCGCTGCGCCAAACTAGGCCACTAGACATACATGTGCCCCTGCAACAAAAATACACAACAAGTATAGTATGAGTACAAAAACAATGTGTACCCAGTAAGTATCCCGTCTAACCTCGAAGAAGTAGTGACAAGAGGTCGACTCTGACACTTACTAGTGGTCCAACAGTAATATACTAATAATATAATTAGTCGTGAGTTTTATTAAATACAGCAGTAAACTTAAGGAAATAATGAAACAAGTAAACAATCCTCTTGATAATAAGGGATTCCTATATTCATTTTCATCATTTAACAATTTATCTCAGGCCAGGGAAGTAATATCATTATGCATAAGTTTGCAAGGCAAGCAATACAAGCATGCGCAAATCATGTCGAGGTCGTACGGCCCGATCCAACATAATAATAAAATGTGCACTGCTAGAGGGTCGAATGGCGCGATACATATTTGTTCGTCTATTACCCCGCTCGCAAATCATACATGCGATGCGGTCAAATGTAAATAAAGAATCACCCCGCTCGCGAATCATACATGCAACGCGGGCACACATAGATACACATATTCAAACAGTCAATCAAGAATTCACCAGGGAACATTTATCCAACGAAAAGTCAATCCTCTTTTCACGATTAAGAAAATGAAGTTTAACTTATTTAGAAATGCATTTACTAATTCGATATGATTTAAGCAATTTAAATTGTCAATAAGGTTACAAATATTTTAAGTATAGCATGCTTTTGGGTCCTAGACTACCCCGACTTATGCACAATAGTAGCTACGCACGGACTCTCGTCACCTCGTGCGTACGTTGCCTCCACAAATAGTTGCACATAATTAATTATTTTACCTATGGGACAATTCCCTCTTACAAGGTTAGAAAGGAGACTTACCTCGCTCCGAAGTTCCATATCCGGCTCCCAAGCCCTTCAAACAACTCAAATCAATGCTCGACGCTCCAAAACTAGCCAATAATTATGCAAACCCATCAATATATGCTCAAATACCCATTATAATCCAATTTGTAACAATTTGTAACCTCGATCAAAAAGTTGACAAAAATCGCCCTGACGCCCACGTGCCCGGATTTCAAAAAAATTCGAAAATAATGATTACCAATAACTTTACAAACTCAAATATATAATTTGTTTCCAATTCCATGCCCATATTCGAGGTCACAATCAAAAAAACCAAATTCTAGGTCTTCTACCCAAAACCCCACAATATATACAATTTTCCGTGTTCAAATCCATATATAATCATGTGTTTAACTCAAAACTAGTATAAACCACTTACCTCCTGCTTGGTGATAAAAATTGCACTCCCAAGTTGCTCCAAAATCGGCTCCCATGGAGAAAATATGGTGAAAATGAGCAAAACCTTCGCTTTAAAAGAACACACTGCCTAACCCGATTTTCGCACATGCGGTTACTTGACCGCTTCTGTGGTCTCTCATCGGGCCCTCACTCCGCTTAGCGGATCCACGCACGCAGGTGCGGTCCCGTTTTTGCGGATCTCGACCGCATCTGCGGTCCACGCCTCCCCATAAAAATTCCGCATATGCGAGTCCATTCTCGCCCTTGCGGAGCTCACACCTGTGGCCCTCTTCACGCAGGTGCGATCACACCAGATGCTCAGCTGTTTCATCCCTTCCTCAAATTCCATTTTCGATCCATTAACCACCTGGAATCCACCCGAGGCCCCCGGGACCCCGTCTAATCACAACAACCTGTTCCAAAACATAATGCGGACCTGCTCGAAGCCTCAAATCACATAAAACAACGCCAAAACCATGAATCAATTTCAAATTCAAGCCTAATGAATATTAGAACTTCCAACTTCAACATTCGATGCCGAAACCTATCAAATCACGTCCGATTGACCCCAAATTTTGTACACAAGTCACATACAACATTACGGATCTACTCCAACTTTTGAAATCGGAATCCGACCCCGATATCAAAAATTCTACTTCCGGTCAAATGTCTCCAAAACCTTCAAATTTCTAACCTTAGTCAAATGACTCCAAGATGACCTACGGACCACTGAATTTACTTCTGATCGCGCTCCCAATACCATAATCACCATACGGAGCTATTCCCAGATTCGAAATCCCACACGGACATCGATAACACTGAAATGCACTTCAACCCAAACTTATGAAATTCTTCCAAAGTCTAACTTCCACAATAGGCGACGAGACGCCCTCGGACAATCCAAAACCTGATCCGGACATACGCCAAGTCCAAAATCATCATACGAACCTGTTGGAACCTTCATATATCGATTCTGAGGTCTTTTACCCAAAAATCTGATCTTAGTCAATTCGTTCAACTTTAATCTTCTGAAATGAGAATTCTCTTTCCAAATCAACTCCGAACTCCCTAAACTTCAATTCCGACCACGCGTACAAGTCATAATACCTGAGGCGAAGCTGCTCATGGCCTCAAACTGCTGAACGACGCGCTAGAGCTCCAAACGACCAGTCGGGTCGTTACATTCTCTCCCACTTAAACATACATTCGTCTTCGAAAGTGCTAAAAATTGCGCTGGAGTTGTCCAAAATCATCATTTAACACCTCGTGCACCTACCCGTGCTACCACAACTCAGTTGAGAACCTTAGCTCGGTCCAATCTGAAGATATCCTCTTTCATTTAGGCAAAAGCCTTAGAGCCCAGTTCTAATGTATGAAATTCTCTGCCAAGCCCGTTTCCAACATACGAACACCGTATCAATCACCACACGCTGTACCAGAACATGACTGCATACCTTTGCTGAATCCACACCTTGCGCCACTTCCTTCACAGGACCATAATAACATTCTCTGATCATAATAGCCGAAATTCCACGAATCTGATGCTCCCAATGCATCTCATGACCTATATACATCTTGCCCCAACTTTTGCATGACCCCCACGATGAAAAAGATGTGTAGAATTTCATAACCAACTGCCGAGTCAACAAATCATTAAGTCTATACTCCCGACAAGAGACATCACCTCATGCTGAATCAAATAATGGCATTTGCTCTTTAATACACTTCATATAATCTGATTGCACCGATCCTAGATCCAAAAATCTTGTCTCACCCAGTATGAACTGCTCAGGCAGTAAGCCACCCCAGACATGACCAAAAGTCTCATATGATGCCACAATGTGCTAATAGGCCACAGCTCGAACGTGATACATAAAGAAAACGAAATCTGGAAGGGACCACTCAACTCACACACTAATATGAACTTTCCTCAGAAAATAGAAAACAAAACACACAAAAATAGAATATAGAAAATCGTACTCAACATCACACTGTTGCGGCGTGCAACCCGATCCAAATAACATACCCGTGGAGGCGTGCCACCCGATCAACACATAAAATTTATATAAGGAGATACACACCGAGCTAAATTGCTCATTACTACAAAATACTGAATATCGGTCACAAGAAACGCTAAGTGAACAATACCATCCCTGGGGAGACATATAACGTCATAAGCTACAAAACTCAAGCACAACTGAGGTGCGATATATGATTTGAATCTCATGAGCCATCTTTCTCACATAACACCATCACCACGTGGAATCTCAATACATAAGAAAATTATCAAGTCGTTTCACCACTCACACGACACAATATAGTATTACATGAAATAGCAGACGCCGAAATAACATCCAACTTCTAATAGTCCTCCATGAGGAGCGCTATACTGAAATGAACACATATGGCCTAATATAGAGCACATATTCATATTTAAATTCATCCACAGAACTCAAGTCGATTCTGATCGCACCGTACTAGGCTGATAACATTTCCCGGATCCCTAATAACCCTCTTTTCCCATAACTCACAAGAACAACCATCATAACCGGAGCAAACCCCCACAGACCACATCCCAACAAGCCGAGTGCCATTCATGCATAAATCCTCAAATTAACGATATAACCACAATCTTCATACTTGGTTTAAATCTTCAATCAATCAGGTGACTACATGTCACGTTTATACCATCTTCCCCTGAGTCACGCTCCCACGACCTTCCGTACCAGGTAACAAGTCTGTACGTTCATGCTACCAGCCGCACTAAGGTTGTAAAGCAAATCAAGAATCTGTAACCATGATGCAAAGCCTCTTACACAATACCGATCTCAGGTGACGCTGAAGACGATACCAGCTTACTCTAAACATTCAAATTCTTTCCCTGCTCATCCGAGATCGTGCCATCCTTGTCAACACCGAACAACAACCTTGATCCTCACTTCTAAATTTCCTACCGCTTACTGCACCTAACATGACAATATGTGATAGCACAAGAATTTCATCATAACTCCTGGACCACTAATAGGGCAAAAACTTCATCGTATAAAATCTTCTTAGTTAAATCATTCCAAAAGAGCCGTAGCAACACGCGAATGAATCCTCATAACCGCAGAACATGCAAGTTCTCAAGTAGTGGTCTAAACCACCATAATCCTTCTGATATCCGCCTACACATAACAGGCCATAATACTTGAATACTTCCAAATAAAATCAATTACAGCGACCGTCATACCTCGCATGTACCGCCACAAATCACATGCATAATCTAGTTACACTGAAGGTACTGATCACTTCCACCCTCATGCCAGTTCAACCATGGATAACCAATATAACTTCTTCTAATTTATTCTTAATTGTCTTGGAAATAATAATAACTCCATTCAACACATAACGAACTCAATCAGCACTCATCCCGAGTGGCCTTGTATCATAAGACCATGTTGTCTCAAACCCCATGAACCATCTCATACCTTCCTTGTGCTCATAATCGCATCCTCAGCTGATACACCCATTCCGATAATCCTTCTACGAATCTGAAGTTTGTTTCTCTCATTCCTCTAAATGCTACACTGCAAGCCAAAAATATCATAGAACATTCTGAGCCTCCTATCACGATCTGCTCCAAAAGCTCGATTCTTAACCATACCGCGGGCTTGAAATCCTTAAGCACTGCATTTTTAACCTTTGAATTCACTAGGACTGTTGTTGAGAGTCACCCACTCTGGCTTGGTCCCGAATATAATCAACTCCAAGGCTCTTCTAGCACATGAATATCCTCTCGATGAAGCACCCGACTGAACCACTTTCCTTGTAAATCACCTCTGGACGAAGCATAAATCCTGAATCTTTCCCCACATCCTGAACATGAGTCAATAAGGCCAACTGTAGCACACCTTTATCAAATCCTTTGGTCAAATTACTACCTATGTTCTTTTCCCTTATCCGCAATTACTCACCAATATACAGATAGCCAGAAATCTCATAAACAGACGACCATGCAATCCAACCATAGGCGGTGGGACTCTCCCACATGGCTTGGAGACACTCCTTACACAACTCTCGAACCCACCAAGGTTCTTTATTCATTGATGACATGACCTTGCGCAATCAACCGCCAAATTCCTCGTAATCCTTCTGTTAGAATTTCGTGAACACTCTGAATCTCTATCAACATTCACATATCGACATCTTACTAGATAGTTAGTGGAATCCTTTGTAGAAACTTCGCCAACCACGCGACCGCTGACCTGCTCACAGGAGATAACCCGCTTTTACATGCCGATATCTCCCAGCGACGTTGCACTGCACAATTACGACCAAATCGGCAACCCTTCCTGAGACCATGCTCATTCACTAGTTGTACAAATCCGTCCACTCCTCATGGACGTCAACCAAATGTACGACAATATCTTCCAATTCAAAGTTATGTTTCATCCTTCTTCATATCAAATAACTCCTTTCTATTGCACCAAATCTCCCGCCGTGCAATAGCCAATATTTCAAATTAAGTCTGTAGACCCAATCACCGTCCACTAAAAATACCAAATCATTCCAAACTTCTCTCAAGGTGCGTAGTTACCCTGCAACTAAACCCATATGCTACTATGCCACTCTCCCACTTTCGTCAAACTCACTCCCTTAAGCAACTCCTCGACCTTCGCTCCTTACACCCGGCCTTCTAGAAATTTAACCACTGCCTGACACTTCCCACACGTCTTTCCTCATCATTTGCTACCCAGTTGTTGCCTTAAATCAATATCTATTTGTGCATCACTTGAACCAACAGATCTCTACCACTTTAAACCTTTCCAAAATCATCTTTCTCGAGTCGTCAACATTAGAAACACGGATCCAATCCTGAACCACTGCACACCGCGATCTCTGCCAGCTGCTTCTCTAATACTATGTCACAATATCCAGCCCCAAAGGCGAATTGTACAAGACCATAACACCGGCGAATTTAACACATTCAATCACGGACGACGACGCCACATCGCAGATGAAAATTCCACCACACTCGAACATACCCAATCTCGTTACTCCATTAGCCCAAACATGAACATTCATAGTCCGATTGTCTTTTCTCGGCCGGAATAAAATATTGAATTTCTGAATCACGCACTGAGTGGACCACCTTTCGAGTCATTCACTGCCCCGACACATAGGCAAACATCCTACCATCACATCAATAATGTGCGATAACCAATCATGAGCATCATAGCAGTTTGTGGATAACCTCAAAGCTCTCGGAAGTGCAGCTACCGAGATGAAATGACAGAATATCCTTCCGCAAGGCAATGACAATATCCCCAACTAACTATGCGGGGAGTAGCATCCTGCACCATATCTGTAGTAACATTAAAATTCCTCGGTTCCAAATTGATAACAAACGCTTCACGTCACATAAGATTGAATAGGAAAGAAGCAAAGGCATAAGCCTCAAAGGAATCAAACCGCACGATGAGGAATCAAGAAGGGAAGTACTCTTAATAGCCATGTAGCCTTTCGAACATATGTACAGACGTCTCAGTACCGATCCGCGAGACTCTACAGAACTTGCTCATGACTCGTGAGACCTAAGGGAACCTAGTGCTCTGATACCATGTTGTCACGACCCAAAATCCACTAAAGGTCGTGATAGCACCGGACATTACTGTCAGGCAAGCCAACACAAAGAAGTTAATTAAATTTTTATTTTTGTATTTTTGAAATCATTTTTTTCATCAAATTAAATAATAAATAATGAACTTCACTGAGTAAATAATGATGTCTTTAACAAATTCAATACTGAATAAACCATAGTCATCCCATAACCCGGTGTCACAAGTGCATGAGCAATTTCTAGGAAACAAATGAAATACAATAACCGTCCGAAAAACAAATTGGATAGTAGAGAAAATACAATACAATACTCTGAAGGAGACTCTGTTAGCTGCAGGTCGTCTCGAGAGCTGCAGCTCACCTAAGTCTTCGTATCAACCATGTCGTTGCGCCAAACTAGGCCACTAGACATTCATGTGCCTGTGCAACAAAAATGCACAGCAAGTGTAGTATGAGTACAAAAATAACGTGTACCCAGTAAGTATCCCGTCTAACCTCGAAGAAGTAGTGACGAGAGGCCCACTCTGACACTAACAAGTGGTCCAACAATAATATACTAATAATATAATTAGTCGTGGGTTTTATGAAATATAGCAGTAAACATAAGGAAATTATGAAACAAGTAAACAACCCACTTGATAATATGGGATTCCTAAATTAATTTTAATCATTTAACAATTTATCTCAGGCCAGGGAAGTAATATCATTATTCATAAACTTTAAAGGCAAGAAATACAAGCATGCGCAAATCATGTCGAGGTCGTACGACTCGATCTAACATAATAATAAAATGTGCACTGCTAGAGGGTCGAATGGTGCGAACCATAGATGCATCTATTACCCCGCTCGCGAATCATACCTGTGACTCGGTCAAGTGTAAATAAAGAATCACCCCACTCGCGAATCATACATGCAACGCGGGCACACATAGATACACACATTCAAACAGTCAATGAAGAATTCACCAGGGAACATTTATCCAAGGAAAAGTCAATCCTCTTTTCACGATTAAGAAAATGAAGTTTAACTTATTTAGAAATTCATTTACTAACTCAATATTATTTAAGCAATTTAAATTGTCAATAAGGTTACAAATATTTCAAGTATAGAATCCATTTGGGTCCTAGACTACCCCGACTTAAGCATAATAGCAGCTACGCACGGACTCTCGTCATCTCGTGCGTACGTAGCCCCCACAAATAGTAGCACATAATTAATTATTTCACTTATGGGGACAATTCCCTCTTACAAGGTTAGAAAGGAGACTTACTTCGCTCCGAAGTTCCATATCCGGCTCCCAAGCCCTTCAAACAACTCAAATCAATGCTCGACGCTCCAAAACTAGCCAATAATTATGCAAACCCATCAATATATGCTCAAATACCCATTATAATCCTATTTGTAACAATTTCTAACCCCGATCGAAAAGTTGACAAAAATCACCCTCGGGCCCATGTGCCCGGATTCCGAAATTTTTCGAAGATAATGATTACCCATAACTTTACGAACTCAAATATATATATTTTGTTTCCAATTCCACGCCCAAATTCGAGGTCGCAATCTAAAATACCAAATTCTATGTCTTCTACCCAAAACTCCACAATCTATACAAATTTCCATTTTCAAATCCATATATAATCATGTGTTTAACTCAAAACTAGTATAAACCACTTACCTCCTGCTTGGTGATGAAAATGGCACTTCCAAGTTGCTCCAAAATCGGCTCCCATGGAGAAAATATGGTGAAAATAAGCAAAACCCTCGCTTTAAAAGAACACACTACCTAGCCCAATTTTTGCACCTATGGTCACTTAACCGCTTCTGCAGTTCCGCAGGTGCGGCCCCCACTACCACTTCTGCGGTCTCTCACTAGGCCTTCATTCCGCTTCGGATGGCTCCACGCATGCAGGTGCGGTCTCGCTTCTGTGGATCTCGACCGCATCTGCGATCCACATCTCCCCAGCAAATTTCGCATCTGCGAGTCCATTCTTTCTCCTACGGAGCTCGCACATGCGGTCCTCTTCATGCAGGTGCGATCACACGAGATGCTCAACTGTTTCAGCCCTTCCTCAAATTCTATTTTCAATCCAATAACCACCCAGAATACACCCGAGGCCCTCCGGACCCCGTCCAATCACACCAACTTGTTCCAAAATATAATGTGGACCTGCTCGAGGCCTCAAATCACATCACACAACGCCAAAACCATGAATCACACTCATATTCAAGCTTTATAAACTTTAGAACCTCCAACTTCAAACATTCGATGCCGAAACCTATCAAATCACGTCCGATTGACCCCAAATGTTGCACACAAGTCACATTCAATATTACAGACCTACTCCAACTTTCGAAATCAAAATCGAATCCCGATATCAAAAATTCCACTTCCGGTCAAACTTCTCAAGAACCTTCAAATTTCTAACTTTTACCAAATGACTCCAAAATGGCCTACAGACCTCCAAATTTACTTTCGATCGCGCCCCCAACACCAAAATTACCATACGGAGCTATTCCCAGACCCGGAATCCCAAAAAGACATCGATAACACTGAAATGCACTTCAACCCAAACTTATGAAATTCTTCCAAAGGCTAACTTCAACAATAGGCGTCGAAACGCTCTCGGGCCATCCAAAACCTGATCCGGACATACGCCCAAGTCCAAAATAATCATACAAACCTGTTGGAACCTTTAAATCCCGATTCTGAAGTCTTTTACCCAAAAATCCGATCTTAGTCAATTCTTTCAACTTAAAGCTTTCGCAATGAGAAGTCTCATTATGAACTCCGAACTCCCTAAACTTCAATTCCGACCACGCGTACAAGTCATAATACCTGATGCGAAGCTACTCATGGTCTCATACTGCCAAACGATGTGCTAGAGCTTAAAACGACCGGTCGGGTCGTTACACATTATGAGATTATTCTCGAGACAACTCCTCGAGCCTATAAAATCGGGCACACTCGATTTTGACCGTATACAGATAGTCCTCGCGTTTCTTTGAGTAGAACGATAAGAAACGATTTGAGTCTCGATTCCTTGACACCTCGATCATGATGTCGTATTTGTGACGTAGGCGATGGATGTGACCAAAATGTCTCCTTGGCTCGGTTCCCCAAATCATTAATGTCTGTTAGTTAGCGATCGACCACTCGCGCCACCGATCCATCGCCATGAGCTTATAAATATCACCCTTTTCATTGAATCAAACTTTACTCTTGATTTGATAAAATTTCCAAGTCTCCTAACCCTTCTTATCTTCTTTCTATTGCCGCCGGTTGAGTCACCGGAACCACCAGTCTTCTACCTTCTTTCCCCTAATTTACTTACATCCATGGCTAAGACTTCAAAGTTCGTTCTGCAAAAGGAGAACGCTTTCCCTTCTTCTTCCTGTCCTACCGACGACAAAAATCTGGTGGAGCCGGCTCCCCATGAGTACGTTCCCGGCCCGTGTACTCTAAAATCTGACTTCAAGGTCGAGAACCCCTTGTCAGTACCGGGCCGATGCGAGCATGTTTCGATGTACACGTGCTCAATAACAGAGAGCTATATCGAGGCTGTGAGGAAGGACTGCAACTCGGGTCCCGGGGTCGTGGTACAGATTAGTGCTCCCGAGGAGAGCATCGTTACATATGTGGAGGGGTTCTTAAGTGTTTACGCTTACCCCTTCACATTGGGCCCTGTCGACCCAGTGATTCTCGACTTCTGTAAGAAGTATCAGGTCACCCTCGGACAACTCCAGCCTTCTTTATGGCGCATAGTGATCATGTTGCGCTTCTTCTCCAGCAAATTCGAGGGGCTGGAGTTTACTCTAAACCACCTCATGAGGCTGTACAGTCCCCGAATCTATCGAGGGATGATCAAGCTTCAGTGCCGGGCAACAAAGGCCTTATTCTCGAGCATCGATGAGGATAAGGATCGAGGTTGGATTAGCCGATTTATACAGGTGAGGACCCGTGAGATAATACCGGAGGAAAAGATATCGTTCCCTGAAGAGTGGAACCCCAACCGTAAGTAACATATCGAACGCTATTCTTATCATCTGATTTGCATCTAATATTCTCCTTTATTTTGCAGTTGTTGCTTGGATGCCCCAAGCGGTCCCGAACCACGAATATTAGGTTCGGAAGTTAGCCTCAACTTCCTCCGACGCCGAACGGGCATGGCGCGACTTTGCAAGGGGCAGATGGGAGGCTAAGAATCATGGTAAGGGCCTCTTTTCTCGTATTCTGAAATGTTTACTGTACTCTGGATATCACTAATATTTTTTCATGAAGGCCTGACCAAGGTGCCATTATGAGACCCTCGGCTGGTGAGAAAGGAACTAGGGTTGGGCATATATCGGGTATAATGATAGCCCGAACCGAAAAAACTTATTGGGGGTATCGATATCGGGTTATTGGGTTAATGGTTCGCTAACGATTTTGTATTTTTTCACTATTGGGTTATCGGTTCGAGCCACGGTTTGCCCAATTTCTTAACGGGTTAACCGATAACCAATTAAGATTTAATAACATTAGGATTTTACCCTTAAGTATATAAATACATCTAGGGCTTCATTCTCTTTTTTTTCTCCCATGTTTCCTAGCCACATTCAAGATTGAAGTTTCTAGTTCACTCTTCAAACTCTGATTCAATTCTTGAACAGTTCTTCTTCAAAATTCAAAGTACAACCACATTCTTAGAATCTTAGCGTAAGTTTGTATTCCAAAATTACTTCTTTGTTAAGAACAAGTTTCGTTCCTTTCTTTTGAGTTTTACAGTAGAGTTCGATAATAAAAATATAGGATTTTTGATTGTTTTCGATTCTTTATTTTGTGCTCATGTTTTAGTACTATGTTTGTACTTGTTAATTTTAAGGTGAAATTGTTACTATTTTGTGTTGTTATTAATGTATTTGGACAACTGTTGTTTAAGAATTAATACTATTTCAGTTGTGTTTGGACAACTGTTGAATTACTAGTACTCTTGTTGCTCTTCATACAATTAGACTCTGAAAAATGACATTGATCTTTTGATTATGGTTGGCAGGAAACCAAAAAGTTGTAATTTATGCTCCTGTAAACTAATATTTCCAGTGAATTGGAGATGGAATGCTTGTGGAGTTTTAGTATCAATTTTTGAGATTGCACGGGTCATGAATTTTTGAAAATGAAACATGCTTCAAATATTAGTTATGGCTAGAACGCAGAATTGGGTAGTATACTATATGTGAATTCTTTTATTTTTTTCTTACCTCTAGATAGAGTTATCTTATCGGGGTAAATCGATAACCGAACTGATAATGATCGATAACCGATTAACCGATAACCGATAACCGATAACTAATATCTTATCGGTTTCGTTATCGGTTTATCATATTTGTAAACTGATAACCGATAAGCTAAACTGATAATATTCATAATCGAACCGAACCGACCGGTGCCCACCCCTAGAAGGAACCAAGTCCCCGGCTCAGAAGTCGGGGAAAGATAACAAGAGGAAAAGTGCCTCGCAGTCCGAGGACCCCAAGCTCAAGCCTTGAAGGGTGAGGCAAAAAGTAATAGCTCTCGTGGAGTCGGTCTAAAACCTGAGAGAGGAGGAAGAAGAAGAGGAGGAAGTCACCTTGGCATTGACGGCCTGACCTAGAAAAGCAGTCGAGGTTGCCAAGCCTTCCGAGCCGACAGCCACGGCTGCAAGTAGGCCTCGTGCTGAGGAGGCTTCGAAAAAGAATTCAGGTGTAGACCCCGAATCTCCAAGGGTCGAGATCATTTCTCGACCAACCGCAACCACACCGGATGGGGTCGGTTCTCATATGCAGAGGATTGATTAGAGCGGCCCGAGTGACTTGCTTGGGGCCGTGACAGCCGGTCAATTATCTTCACTCCCGACCTTCTCTAAGGAGGCATTAAGGGAGGCTACGGAGTTAAAGACTCCCGACATTGGCGGAGGCTCGAGTGTAGGTGACCCTTTCCGGAATTGCTTTACTAGGGTCGATGATGTCGCTGACATCAACGATGCCTCAATTAATTTGGAAGACGCTCAACATCTCATTTCTCGGGTAAGCACCAGTTATCGCTTTTCTCCTTTACTCTCCTTTTTCTAAATCTAACTCATTTTTTATTTTACGTATAGCCTCTACTAAGTTCCGAGATGACCTTAGCAAGTGCGAGGCCGATCTTCAGAAGGTCTCAGAGGAGAGGAATGCCCTAAAGTTGCTTGGTGTCCAAAAGGACGAGGCCATAAAGAATCTTTAAGTTGAACTGGCCAAGGCTCGTGAAGAGGAGTCCGAGATAGACAAGCAGGTAACCATTCTTTTGGTAAAGTACGGACGCAACCCAACTGTGGAGGCTAATACTTCCCTATCTCAGCTACAGCGGAAGGTGGAGAGGATTGAGATGCTTCGAGGGGAGGTCGATCAAGTCAAGGCCGATTATGATCGGTTGAAGGGGAGTACAGACCGTTTGGCTGCAGAAAAAGAGACTGCCTTGGCCAAACTGTCATCGGCCAAGGTTCAAATTCGGGGCTTTAAATAGAAAAGCTCGGCCCAGGCTAAGAGGATCGAGGTGCTTGAGAACGGGCTAGCTGAGGCCAAGGCGGAGAATGAGAAAATGAAGGTCATGGCAGACAAATCCATTGCCATGTACCGAGCTGATGTCGAGGCTGCTCAAATGCAGCTAAGGGAGGCTTCCGATCGGGAACAATGGAATGTTGACTTGGCAAAATGCCAGTCCCAGATGGGAAACCCTCGAGGAAGTCCATGCTCGAGGTTTTGACCTTTCAGAAGAGATTTCTCGAGCCAAAGTTCTTGGAGCCAAATCCAGGTAGCTTGACTCCTCGGACAATGAAGATGATGATGAAGAGGGTAGCCGAGGCAGATCCGATGAGGGGCCTGAAGAAGAAGATTCTCACGGGGAAGCTGCTCCCGAAGGAGAGGCCGACCCCGACCATAATTAAATTTTATCTTCCTTTTCTTTTCTTTTTTGTAAGACCTTAATCGGTATCTTGTACATACCTCCCAATATATATATGATAAAAAACTTCTTTCTGTATGCTTCCATAAATTTTAAGTTCAAATGCGTTTACTGCCTTTATTCTGTGAAAATTCTTATTAGCCGAGTGAACCTTGGTTTGAAATCAGAGCAAACCCTTAGGTTTTCTTTTAGTTAAACGAGGGTGAGTCCCCGAGCTCGATAATATATTTTATCTAGGGCGGTTTTGACCAAAGCCATAGATGCGTTATTTTTAGAACTAAGTTCGGGTAAGTTTTGAACCCTTAGGTTTTCACCAAGTAGGGGGTAAGTTTTGAGCTTACAACAATATACCCCTTAGGGTTTTATGATGAATCCTCGAGATATAGTTGACTTTATTCGAGCTCGGGATATTGGAACCCTTAGGTCCGAATTTAGTGAGAACAAGGTCTCGACTCCGAAGGTATTGGCCCTAGGCTCTTTAGACTGAGCCGATTTGGCCTCTAAAAATGGCTATTATTTCCCTTTTAGACTTAAAAAACTTAGTAAAAAAATTCTTTATGCCTTAGCATTTATTTTTATGCCCATTGGATTTTCTGAGGGTCTGATGATTGGAACCCCTCTTTTCCTTTTGTGCCTTAGCATGTTTGTGTTAAGATAGTTCGATACCTCTTAAGGTTTTTCAAAGGCTGATATTATCGAAGTCTTTGGTTTTTTGAGGGCTAATTTTATCGAAGCCCCCTTTTTAAGTGTTTTGTCGGGGGTAGCCTTTTAACCGGTTTTTAAAGTATTTGAAGGCCTATTGTTTATTGCGGAATTCGGACGTCTCTAAGTCGCATTATTTTGGCCGTAGCCTTTAATATGGATGTAGCCTTCGGGTATTCCTTTTGGACTTATTACCTGATATAACATTTCGAATTTGTTCGAAATGTTAGTCCCCGAGTATAATGTCCGTGGCCTATATATCGAGAGGTGCCTCTTTGAGGTCTTGTGACTTTGAATTTAAATGACTCGAGCATGCAGACCCGGAGTGTTCGAAGTATGTTTGCACTTGGCTATTGAGCCATTTTTCACAATACCATAAGCATGAGATTGAATTTTTCATAGTATAGAATTTTCTTCGAGACACGAGATGTTTGACAAAGAAAGAATGCTTCTTTGAATAATTCATACATGCATACATGTCTCGTCATCGGGACTCTACTAATCTATATGGACACGGTTCATTCCACCGTATGGCCTATTACAAAGTTTCTCCTATCGAGGCCCATTGACACGAGGTACATTTCTCGAACACATAACATCCGAGGGTGATGCCCCCCAGTATTCGAAGTTGATTGCAAAGAATCTTTGGATACTATTGAATTTTCCTCAGGTAGCACATAATTGTTTCCTCGTTAAAAACCTTGTCCGAAAAACCCATTTGGGATAAAAATCGATCTAAGGGAAAAAGAGTGCAACGCGTACTTTAAAACCTGAGGTCTCGATGTCTTTGGTCGTACTCCTGCAATGAGTTAGTTCTGAATATATATAAACGAAATAAAGAGAGAAAGTCATACCTTAACAATAGTATCGCTTGAGAAGTGATATGTTCCAATTATTCGGCAGTGGTTCGCCATCCATCGTTCTGAGTTTGTAAGATCCTTTCCCGACTATATCGAGGATTTGGTAGGGTCCTTTCTTAATTGAGGCCGAGATTCCCTTCATTAGGATCTCGAGTGTTGATGGTGACCTTTCTTAGGACTAAGTCCCCGATTCTGAAGTGGTGAAGGTTGGTTCTTCTATTGTAGTACCTTTCAATTTGTTGCTTTTGTGCAGCCATTCGAACGAGTGCAGCTTCTCATTTTTCATCTAACAATTCGAGGTTGATATTCATGGCCTCGCGGTTCGATTCCTCTGTGGCATGTCGAAACCGGGCAATGGGCTCTTCGATTTTGACCGATATCAAGGCTTCGAAACCATAAACTAAGGAAAATGGAGTTTCTCCTGTATTGGACTTCGACGTTGTCCAATATGCCCAAAGGACCTCGGGTAATACTTCCCTCCATTTCCCTTTAGCTTCGTTCGGCCTTTTCTTCAAGTTTTGGATGAAGTCTTGTTCGTTGATTCAGCCTGTCCGTTCCCACTAGGGTGATACGGTGTTGATAATATCCTCTTTATTTTATGATCCTCGAGGAATTTCGTTACCTTGTTGCCGATGAACTATTTGCCACTGTCACATACTATTTTTGCGAATATCCCAAATCGACATGCGATGTGATCCCACATGAAATCTATCACTTCTTTCTCCCTAACTTTCTCGAAGTCCTGTGCATCAACCCATTTAGAGAAATAATCAGTCATAAACAAAATGAACTTAGCTTTACCTGGGGCTGATGGCAGAGGTCTAACGATGTCCATCCCTCATTTCATGAAGGGCCATGTGGATAGGACCGAGTGAAGTTGCTCTCCCGGCTGGTGGATCATTGGTGCAAACCTTTGGCATTTATCACACCTTTGAACAAACTCCTTAGAGTCTTTCTCCATGCTATCCCAGTAGTATCCTGCTCTAATAACCTTGCGAATTAGCGACTCGATGCCGGAATGGTTCCCACAAGTGCCTTCATGGACTTCTCGCAGAACATAATCAATATCTCCTGGTCCCAAGCACACCGTCAATGGTCCATCAAAGGTCCTTCTGTATAATGTTCCGTCTTCCTCTATGTAAAACGAGAAGCTTTATTTCGAAGGGCCCTCGATTCTTTAGGGTCCAATGGGAGCTTTCCATTTTTCAAATACTAAATATACTTATTCCTCCAGTCCCAGGTTAAGCTTGTAGAATTTATTTCGGCATGCCCTTTCTCGATCACGAACCTCGATAGTTATACGACAACCTCTGAGCTGATCTTATCCTCTTCGATCGATGATCCCAAATTTGCTAATGCATCGGCCTCACTGTTTTGTTCTCGAGGCACATTTTGTAGAGTCCATTCCTTGAAACGGCGTAAAGTTACCTCTATTTTGTCTAAGTACCTTTGCATTCTGTCCTCTTGAACTTCGAAGGTTCCATTTACCTGGTTCACTACCAGCAGAGAATCGCACTTAGCTTCGACGACTTCATCTCCCAAGCTTTTGTCTAACTCGAGACCTGCAATCATGGCCTTATACTCGGCCTCGTTGTTAGTCAATTTTGAGGTTTTTAATAGATTGTCTAATAATTCTACCCGTGGGCGGCTTCAATACAATGTCGAGCTCGGACCCTTTCACATACGAGGCACCGTCCCTGAAGAGGGTCCACACCCCCGATGATGTACCTGATTTTAGTAAAAGTTCCTTTCCCACTTCAGGTACGAGGGTTGGCGTGAAATTGGCCACGAAGTCTGCTAAAATTTGAGACTTGATGGCCGTTCAGGGTTGATATTCAATATCGTACCCACTGCGTTCGACGACCCATTTGGCCAATCGGCCTGATAGTTCGGGCTTGTGCAAAACATTACGGAGTGGGTAAGTGGTTAATACACATATGAAGTGGCACTGAAAATATGGTTTTAACTTTCTTGAAGCACTTATTAGGGCAAGTGTAAATTTCCCTAAGTGTGGGTACCTAGTCTCTACATCTCCTAAGGTTCGACTTACGTAATAAACATGAAACTGCGTACCTTGCCCTTCTTGAACTAGGACACTACATACCGCAATTTCGGACACAACCAGGTACAAGTAGAGTTTTTCACCTGCCTTTGGTGTATGAAGCAGAGGTGGGCTCGATAAGTATTGCTTCAATTCCTCCAATGCCTGTTAGAATTACTGTGGCTCCGATCTGATGACCTCGAGATAAATCGACCCAAGGAAGCTATCTGACCGGTTAACCTTTGTACGGCTTTTACATTATCTACGACGGTGATGTCCTTGATAGCCTTGATCTTATCGGGGTTGATTTCGATTCCCCGATTTGATACCATGAAACCGAGGAATTTTCTTGAACTGACCCCGAAAGCACATTATTCGGGGTTGAGCTTCATGTTGTACTTCCTTAAGATTTTGAATGTTTCCTGCAAATGAGTCAAATGGTCCTCTGCGGGTAGGGACCAAACTAACATGTCGTCAATGTCAACTTCCATTGATTTACCTACTTGTTTTTCGAACATTTTGTTAACTAAGCGTTGATATGTAGCTCCTGCAGTTTTTAGCCCGAAGGGAATTACATTATAGCAATAGGTTCCATACTTCGTGATAAAAGAAGTCTTTTCTTGGTCTTCCGGGTCCATTTGGATTTAATTGTACCCAGAATAGGAGTCGAGAAATGTAAGGATATCGTGGCCGGCCGTGGCATCGATCATGCGATCGATGTTAGGCAGTGGAAAAGAATCTTTCGGGCATGCTTTGTTCAAGTCCTTATAGTCTACACACATCCTAAGTTTGTTCCCCTTTTTAGGGACTACAACCACATTAGCTAACCATTCAGGGTATTTTACTTCCCGAATGGACCCTATTTTGAGAAGTTTGGTTACCTTGTCCTTTATGAATGTGTGATTTACCTTGGCTGAGGCCTTCTCTTTTGCTTCACCGGTCTGAACTTGGGATCCACTCTTAGCCGATGTGTTGTTATCTTCGGTGGTATCCCTGTCATGTCTAAATGGGACCATGCAAAAAATTCCATGTTATCAAAAAGAAATTGAAGGAGTTTTTTCTTGAGTTCAGGGGTTAACCCCGTTTCCAGGTATACCTTTCGCTCGGGCAGGTACTCGATCAATATCACATGTTTATGCTCCTCGACCATTGATTTGGTGGCATCTGAATCTTTGGGAATAACGAAGGTCCGAGGAGTTAGAAAATCCTCCTCTTCTTCTTCATCTACTACTTGTTTCTCCAATTCGGTCGAGGATGGGGGCGGTGATTGCTATTTGGCTGTCTGTTTGTCTTTGGTGCTCTATTTTTCTGAGGTCGATAGTGCTGAGATCGGTGTCACTGATAATAGGTGAATTAGACTATATTTTCACCCCTAATGAACCATACTTTATTATGTTTTTAATGTGAATATTGATAACAAAATGCTCTGATTAGTGTTATTATGATTTGCAGGATGTATTCTATGATAGAAGATACTTTGGAGCAATTTGGAGTCAATTAAGGGAGTTTTAGGCCAATCAAGAAGAACCCGTGACAAAAGCACAAGAAAAAAGGTTAAATTTGCTGGGAAATAACCCACCGTGACTGCGATCGACCGCGGCTGGAGCGCGGTGGGAAGAATAACTGGAAGCAGAAAGCGTGTCATCCACCGCGGTCGCGCCGCGTTCCTGCCGCGGCCGCGGGCGAAAGCTGACAAATTAGAAAAGCTGAAGGATTTAAGTGCAAAACACGGGAATAAATTGCCAAACCTTATTTAAACATTGTAAATCCGCCCAATAGAGGGATATTCTTGTTTTTAGACATAACAAGGAGGCAACTATCATTGTGAGAAGACAAGCAACAATTAGAGTTTTATATTTTCTTCCTTTGATCTTTATTTTGATTATTATGATTTCTTTTGGGTTTTCATTGTTCTTGAGCATGAGTAGATAAATTTTGTATTCTAAGGTTTTGGTGGAACCCGTTGGGGATGAACTAATTGTGATATTAATATAGTTTTGTTTGGATGCTAATCTCTATTTGTTCAACTACGTTATTGTTGTAGTTGATTGAAGGGTCCTCAATTAGCTGTTCCTATTTATTATGTATCTACTTGAGAGAGAGTGCATATTTAGGTAGTTGTTTGAACAACATCACTCCCGGAGTATAGGAGAGATCCATAACCGAGGGTTTAGAGGTTGGATTAGAGATAACGATACCTCGGGTGCAATCTAAAGTGAACTGTAATACAATCTAGCTAGCGTAACTTGAGAGAGTGCGTCTAGTAAATTATCATAATT
>ML282885.1:36226-55936 GCA_005239495.1 Nicotiana undulata | reverse complement strand
GGGGGGCGGAACCAAAATATGGTTCTTTTGGACTCAAAAAACCAAAATGTGTGGGAAAAAAAAGCTTAGTGACATTTTATATATAACGCCCTTTTAAAGGGCACTATACCTTAACAGTCGTTTGCCCAGTTAGGTATAACGCGTTTTTAAAAGGCGCTATATATATAAAGCCTTTCCCTACCGCGCTATACATATTATGTGAGCCCACCACGCTATACATATTATGTCAGCCCACCAATAATTCTTCTGGGCTTAACTGACATAACAATAATTCAATTGGGTATATCGCCCTTATTTAAAGCGCTATACCTAAAATAATTGTACCCCCGAATTGGTTTTGCCTTATTTAAAGAGGTTAAGGATTTTCTAAAAATTCATTCATAGATATTCTCTAAGTCTTCTAAAATATTTCTTCGTTAANAAAGCATCGATCCACTACCGCCTCATTTTCTTCTACGCGAACGCGGCCTAGCCCACGCATTCGCGATTCAACACTAGCCAATACCTATGCGTTTGCATTCCCCATTACGCGAACGCATTGAACAAATTTCTCCCCTGGCGCAGATTAGCCTACGCATTCGCGACACCCCTCACTCGAGCGCATAGGAGTAAACCAGCACCAGTAAAATCTGATGCCTTCTAAGTCCAAAATTTAGCCCATTGAGCATCCGAAACACTCCCGAGGCCCCCGGGACCTCAACCCAACCTACCAACCAGTCCTAATACCTCATTCGAACTTAGTCGAGCCTTCAAACCACGTCCCATAACATCAAAAATCAAGAATTATGCATGGATTCAAGCCTAAGGACTTAGGAAATTTCCAAAATCTNCTTACAATGGAGTACGATACATTGGTATCGTTGTTATGTAAAAAAATGAGTGTGAGAAAACGTTTGGTGAACCTTACAGTAACCGGAATATATCTGTGTATTCTGTGACTCCGTAAGGGGTTGCTTGTTATGCCGAGTTTAACATCGCGGATGATGAAACTCTGAGTAATTTTTTGAGGACTCCGGATGGATACAAAAAATTTCTTGTGATAAAAATGTTGGAAATGTACGTCAAGGTTGAAGATGTTCGCAATAATGAGGTTCCGCAAAGCAGGGATATCCCTCAGTCATCGGGTGGTGATTTTGGAGTAGTTTTAGCTGAACAAGTTCCGGCTGAAAAAGTTTGGCCTGATCTAAGCTTATCTCCACGGGCGAATGAGGAAAGAGAAAATAATTTCTCTCATAGTTTACATAATCCACAAAATGAGTGGTAAACTTTAATTTTCCTTTGTGTAACGATGTTTATTTTTATTGTATTGAATTTGTATTAAACTCATATATTCCACAAGGGGTACCGGCCATATATGTATTTTACAAGTTATAAACCAACGCTCAGTTGGAATATGCATAGTTCTGGTGTGTTGGATCAAGGTGGCTCCATCCGGGAGTCATCACCAACAAGATAATATCCATCATGGGATGTCAACACATTANGAAACATGTCAAAACTAGTCTGAATGACCTCAAATTTTACACACAGGTCATAAATGACACTACAGACCTACAACCACTCTCGGAATTCTATTCCGAGCCCGATATCAAAATTTCACATATCGACCGAAATCACCAAAATTCTAACTTTTGCCAATTCAAGACTAAATCTACTACAGACCTCGAAAATACATTCCGGACACACTTCTAACCCCGAAATCAGCCTACGGAGCTAACGGAGTCGACAGAATTCAATTCCGGATTCTTCTTCACACAGTTCTAACTACGGTCCGATTTCTAAGGCTTAAACTCATATATAGGGACTATGTGTCCAAAAGCTTTGCGAAATTCACAACTGATCATTACGACAAGTCACATAAGCAGATATACATGTGGGGTAAGCATTTATTAGGGGTTCAGGACGCTAACTCTCAAAACGACCGACCGAATCGTTACACATTCCAACTGTTAATATTGGTGAGCTAATATGAGAGAGATCTTTTGGTTCATCTATTGATTTCATAAGTATTTTTAGTGCTAAATCAAAATCAAAATCAATAAATTCAAACAATAAAAGTACATCATAGAGAAACCATGACTTCATACTTTACTAGATGGCATTTTGTTCCAAGTCTAAACTAAAATCGAATTCAGTAAATCCAAACAAATAGCAAACATATTAGAGGACAAACACAATTTCATACTAAAACAAATCCTAAAAAAATTATGTTTCAGTACATACCTAACACGAGCTAATCTAACAAAGTCAATAGCCAAATAAAGGCCACGGTACCACTAATGGAGTTCAAAAGCAATTGTGAACGAAGCAGCAGTAGAAATAGAGTAATCCCCAATCCTAGCTAATCCGTGAGAGTCCCAGGAAAGTACTTCAAATAGTAGAAATTGAAATCCATGTAGAAAATCCTCTTAATCCATTTTTGAAGCTTTTGTTTCACTTAATTTTTTCAACCTTTGAGCTTCGAATTTGTTTTTTGATCCTTCTTTGTTCTTCAAATGTTTGTGTGAATGGACCAGGGAGGTCAGAATGAGTGGTAAGAACGAGAGAGGTGAGATGAGTGATGGGATTAAGGCGGCTAGGGTTTTGGGTGTAAGGGGAAATTTTGTNACAAGGGGTACCGGCCATATATGTATTTTACAAGTTATAAACCAACGCTCAGTTGGAATATGCATAGTTCTGGTGTGTTGGATCAAGGTGGCTCCATCCGGGAGTCATCACCAACAAGATAATATCCATCATGGGATGTCAACACATTATGATTTGTAAGTGAAGTGATATAGCTATATGTAAAGTATTTATCAATTTGAGTAACTCATTATTTTGTTGGTTGTGCAGTGAAAACGAGCAACTTGAAGGTCCTGTCCTTACTCAATTGCCCGGAGACAATATATTTAATCGGGATCTGGCAGATGCACAGAGTCAAAAAGAGAATAGTGATTATGACAATAATGTCGATGAGTCTGTAGATGACACATCTTTCCCTGATGAGGTTGATGATGAGGAGGAAGAGAATGCTGAACCTGATTTGACGAGGGAGCATGCTCCACCCCCGTTAGACCAAGAGTGTATGACTCCCACGTGCCGTTTCATTCAAGGGAGATTCCCTACCTTGATCATTTTTCAAGTATGCCGGATGTGGATGCCCTCACAAGGGATATTGACGAAATTCGGACAGTAATGCGGGATGAATCTAGAGCAACGGTGCTGTCAAAGGGCATGCTTTTTCCCGATAAAGCACGCCTAACCAGGACATTGCTAATTTATAGTTCAAAGTGTGTCGTGAGATCATGGTACGTGAGTCATCTTCAGATGTATACAAGGTAGTCTACCATAGATGGTTTACGGGTTGTAATTGATGGTGCGTGCGAGGAAGAAGAAAACAAATATATGGGTTGTGAGTAAATACATTAGCACCCACAATTGGGAAATGGACACATTCAGTGGGAATCATTTTAACTTGAACGTTGACTTGATTTCTCTTGTCTTGATTCCACACACTAAAGTGTCCATAAGGTACAAGATCAAAGAGTGTATTATATCTATCCACCAGGAATATGGGTGCACCATTACCAAAAGAAAGACATTTCTCGGTCGCAAACGTGCGTTTGAAATTATTTATGGTAACTGGGATAAGTCCTTGCATCTCTACCCAGGTACACGGACGCATTGCCACACTTTAACCCCGGGACTGTTGTTGAATGGAAGCTTGATCGTAGTCCAGGAATACCAAAACATATATTCAAATATGTGTTCTGGGCATTTAAACCAGCAATTGATGGTTTTCTGCATTGCTGTCGGTAATATTCATAGACGACACTCTTGTCTATGGAAAGTGTGATATTAAATTGTTGATCGTCGTTGCCTTAGATGCTAATGGAGGTATATTTCCCTTAGCCTTTTCAATTTCTGCCAATGGAATACTACAAATCATGTTTGTAGTATGTTTGGAATATGAACGGTTAATACGAACGCCTGATCTCTAAAATGCAACGAGAAATTGCGGCAGTGCAAGAGAACTTAAATGTCATGACTCGGAATCCCCACCGTCAGGACCGTGATGGCGCCTACATTACACTTGCTAGAAAACCAACGTTAGAGGTTATTTAGCAAATTCTTTACCTTTAGGTGATTACCAATAAATAAGACATAATTAAATCGAAATAAACGCCAAATTATATAAATAACAACTTTAATTATATACTATTACTACCCAGAATCCGAAGTCACAATTCACGAACATACTAAGATTTTACTACAAGTATTTTCTGAAAGAAAATACACTATTTGTGAAATAAGGAAAAAAATAGTAAGTGTGGGGGTATAGAAGGGGACGCCAGGGCCTGCAATATCAGTACAACCGACCCCATGTATTGGTAAATGCCGAGCCTAACCTCGACGAAGGAGTGATGAGGCTACGGCGGGACACACATAATATAATCTGCATACGGTGAATAATAAAAGCAGAAAAGAAGACAAAATAAAATAAAAACAGTAACTTGCAAGAAGTAAATACAACACCCAACGTATTTCATCAGTGTTCAGCTATTATTAATCCTTAAGTGTAATTCAAGACTACCATACAACTAACACAGTCAAGAAAAGCATAAACATATAGATTGTTGCGGCGCGCAATCCGATCCCACCGGACATATCATAACCCTCCCTTATTTCCCCTTAATAACACATACAACAAAATATAAATAAAAGTGTTGCGGCGTACAACCCGATCCCACAATATTACAATAATCACACTCATAGTTCACCCTTATTTCACCACAATCCACCCTTATTACACCCGTTGCAGCGTGCAAACCAATGCCACCGTATAATATCAAATCATCCTTATTCCACCTCAATATATCACCCTTATTCCACATGTTGCGTCGTGCAACCCTACCCCACCATATCAGTATCAAGCACTCATTATGTACAAAAATTTCTCAATTTAACACAAAACCCTTCAAAATACTTAAACTTTAAAACAAAACAATTGGGAAGTTTGTACTCTATAAAACCTTACACAAATAATACTACTCAGCGAGACCAATCCAGAATATATCATAAAAGCACCAATAAAATAATTTAAACAAATAATAAGGGACAATGAAGCTACAGGATAACTAGTACCTTCAACAAGGAGAAACAATGTCTAACAAATAACAATTAGGCATGGGAATACAATTAAAACATGTAACAGTTAAGGCAGAGGAAGAAACAATATAAGATGAACGGGAAAGAAACAGGCAAGACAGATTAATTGGCGGCGCTACCCGTCACCTCAGATATATGTCACTCACATGATTTTTATATAGCAATTAAGGCAAGGGTTCCTAATCCCTCAAGTCAAAGTTTGACACAACACTTACCTCGCTCCACATGCCACTCAATGCTCAATTACATCTTTTCCTCTAGAATCCACCTCAAAACCACTCGTATCTAGCCAACAATTAACATAAGAACTTCAAATATTTCTAAAGGAATCAATTACAATGCATAAATTTAGATTTCCCAAACTTTTTCCCAAAAAGTCAAAATTCGACCTCGGGCCCGCTTGGTCAAAACCCGAGGTTCGGACCAAAACTCGTTCACCCATTCAACCCCAAGCCCGATTATGTAATTTGTTTCGAAATCCGACCTCAAATCGAGGTCTAAATTCCAGTTATGCAAAAATCCCTAATTCTACCCAAACCCCCAATTTCTACCGTGAAAACCCTAGATTTTAGGTTTAAAATTCATGAAATGTATTGGGTAATTGAAAGAAAGTAGGTTAGAATCACTTACCAAAAATTTGGGGATGAAAATCTTGTGTAAGAATCGCCTATTGGTCTCTTAGTTTCGAAAATTTTGATAGAATGGCTAAAATCCATTTTTGGGTTCTGTTTTGATAGCTGGGTGACAGTGTTCATCGCGTTCGCGTGAACACTGCCACGTTCGCGAAGAGCTGCACCTTCTAGGCTTACGCGACTGTGAAACTCTTATCGCGTTCACGAAGGTTACCTCATCCTGGCCTTCACGTTCGCGAGTCCTTGCTCTTGTTTGCGATGAAGAGTGACTGACCAATTCCCCCAGGTCCCAAATGCTATGCGTTCGCGTTGAGCTGGTCGCGTTCGCAAAGGATAAGGCCCCCATCGCTCCGCGTTCGCGACCCATTCTCCGCGTTCGGTTAGTGTATAAATTATTCCCATCCTAGATTCCCTTCGTGATCGCGAGAATGGCTACGCGATCGCAAAGCACAATACACCATAACACTAGATACAACACACACACACACACACACACACCAGATTTTCTAAGTTTCAAATCACATGTAGCCTATCTGGAACTCGCCCGAGCCCTCGGGGATTCAAACCAACTATGCACACAAGTCTAAAAATATCATACGAACTTGCTCGTGCGATCAAATCTCCAAAATAACGCCTAGAACTACGAATCAGACACCGAATCAGATAAAATCTTCAAGAACACTTTAAAACTCTATTTTCTCAGAACCGAACGTCCAAATTACGTCAAATCAACTCTGTTTCTTACCAAGTTCGACAGAAAAGTCATAAATAATACAGTGGATCTGTACCGGGCTCCGAAACCAAAATACTGACCCGGTATCAACAAGATCAAACATACTCCCTCTGTTCTAGTTTATGTGAACCTATTTCCTTTTTGGCCCGTTCCAAAAAGAATGACCCCTTTCTAAATTTGGTAACAATTTAGCTTAAACTTATAATTCTACCCTTAATGGGAAGCTTTTATAACCACAAAAATGCTCTGGGCCCCCTTTTGCTTTGTTTAGGACCACAAATTCCAAAAGTCTTCATTTTTCTTAAACTTTGTGCCTAGTCAAACAGGTTCACATAAATTGGAACAAAGGGAGTAAATAAATTCGTAAAATCATTAATCTTTTAAACTTTTAATTTTTCATCAAAATTCCATATCTCGAGATAGGGACCTCGAAATTCCATTTCGGGTATACGCCTAAGTCCCATATTTTGATACGGACTCACCAGCACCGTCAAAACATGGATCCCTGTTCGTTTGCTCAAAATGTTGACCAAAGTCAACTCAATCTAACTTTAAGTAATTTTTTTTATTTTTATCAATTTTTAAAATATAAGACTTTCGGAAAAACACCGGGACTGCGCACGCAAATCGAAGAAGGCTAAAATGAGATATTTGAGGATTCAGAACATAGAATTTAGTTCCAAAACATGAGATGACCTATTGAGTCATCACACTAAAAGAGGAGGAAGAAGAAATAATAGGTTGGAAGATAAATTTAAGTGGTTGAAGCAAAGAAAGTGCGTACGGACATCGAGAATGAAGCTACTGGAGACGTGAGGACTGAATGGGTGAACATCAAATACGATTATCTACCAAAATATTGTAAAGAGTGTAAGTTACAGGGCCACGATATGATCGATTGTTGGAGGATTCATCCTGAGCTAATGGGAACTAAGGATACTGATCAACATGGTGAGAATGAGGGTGTGCAACAAGGAGATGTGGCTACTGTCCAAAATGATGCAAATGACAATGGACCTTTGATGATTTTGTCGAGTGGCAAAGTCGTAGGTAATATGGCCGGAAACTCAAAAGAACAATGGAGAGAAGTCAAGGATAATAGAGTTAAAGCTGTGATGAATCATAGTGAGGAACAAGTGAATACTGGAAAAGAACTTGTACAAGTTCAGCAGGCTGATAATCAAGCAGCAAATACAGGTAATGCAATTAGGAATGCAGGACAATTAAATGAAGTGCTAGGAATAACAGGAAGAGAGATTGTACCAGTAGATTCTGGAGCAAATAAGCATGTTCAATTGGGAAATAAATTTGCAGTCTTGGAGGTGGTAGATGAGGATGAAGGAAATGGAAATCAATTAGTGGTGGTAGAAGATCAAACAGGTACCAAAAGTCCTGCAAAAAGGAACAAAAGTGCAACTAAAAGAAGGCAAAAAGATTCTGCCAAAAAGGATGGGAATTTGAACCCTGCAGCTCCAGCATTTAATCGAAGTTCAACAGGGATTGGGTCCACCAATGGTCGAGCAGATATCAGTCCAAAGGGGAAGGAGAATGAAAAAGCCAAAGACAAGGAAACCACAACTCAGTGGGTGCAGAGAACCTTTAAGGAGAATGCAATGGACAAGGCAGTCAATGTTAATACCTCACGTCAGGAAAATCCTTCACAAGATACAATGGTGGAGCAAGAACTAGCTATGTCTCATGTGATCAAATCTACAGGAACTAAAAGAAAGAGCGACTTTCCAAAAGTCAATGAAAAGGTTTAATGGAGTGGGGGCAGACTGTGGGCTAATCAAATAGAAGAGGATTCAGACGAGGGTGAAGTTCCAGAAGGAGCACCATTTGAAGAGGAGCCAATTGATGATGATCAAGAAGTTGAAGAACAAAGTGTGAATGGGGATCCTATTTGCGCGGAAAAAAATACAACGGATGACACAACAAACAAGGAGATTACAAACACAACAGGAAAGGAGCAAAGTAAAGAGAAGCAGATAGATGCAGTAGTCAATAGGATACTTATTGAAAGCTCAGATGGCAGAGGCAAGGATGCAGTTGATCCTGGAGGAACATGGGAGATGATATTGCAACAGAAGAACAAGGAAGATGGAAAAATGAAAAATGGAACATATGGGACTAAGCAGTGTTCAGTTGAGCCACAAAACACTGTTCCATTGGAAAATAGGCAGCTAAAGATACTGAGTAAAGGAGAGGATCATGCTTTGATATCTAAAGGGCAGAAACCCAACACAGTGAATGTTATAAGGGACAATGATACAACTGATGCAGAGGAGGCAACTGATAGAATTGGCAAAGATATGGATCGGGAGTCCACTACCCAGAACTTCCTAAATGTTGCAAGGAAAGGTGATCTATCCCCCAGACAGATTGAAAAGGTCAAATCTTCTACTAAAGCAAGGAAGAAACAGTAGCAAAATAGCTCCACATTGCCTGCAGGTGGTGTGCAAACGAGGAGAACATTGACCAAATCAAAACAACCTATGATGGATGCCCTCATTTGGAACATAAGGTCAGTCAATACTCAACAAGCATCTGAGAGGCTCATCAAAATGCACAGGAAACACCATTATGAGTTTATTGGCTTAATGAAACCGATGCAACAATCTAAAAAGCTGGATGATTTGACCTTTACAGAAGACAAATCGGTTTTACACAAGCAATTTCAAATGTGTCAAACAAGATTTGGGCTTTCATTGATGAGGTATATGAAGTGACAATCATGTATGATATGGTGCAACAGCTGACTCTAAGGCTTTTTCAAACTGACTCGCATGTAGAACTAGTGCTTACGTTGGTGTATGCTAAATACGATGCCATCAAAAGTATTGAATTATGGGATTCAATGTATGCAATGGCAAGAGACATGAATGTACCATGGCTAGTAGGTGGTGACTTGAATGTCATATGGGATGAAGAAGAAAAGTTTGGTGGTTTACCAGTGTCGTTGAATGAAATTGATGATTTTTGATACTGCATCACTACTTGCAACCTTACTGATCTTGGATTCAAGGGTAGCATCTTTACTTGGTGGAACGGGAGAGCTGAAGAAGATTGTATTTTCAAAAGGCTAGATAGGTGTTTGGAAAATGAGGAGTTCCAGCAAACATTCCCAGGAATAGAAGTAATTCACCTCTCAAAGATAGGGTCCGACCATAGTCCTATGCAACTAAAGTGTGACATAGAAACCCCTCCAGTGAAAAACCCTTTTCGATTTCTGAATTTCTGGGTTGAACATGGTTCTTTCCAGGAAGTAGTGCGAGAAAACTGGAAGGCAGACTTCTATGCTAATCGTTTTACCTTGTTCAACTACAAGCTGAAGAAGCTTAAAAAGACATTGTCAATGTGGAGCAAAGTTACCTTTGGGGACATCTTTCAGAAAATTGCTAGCATGGAGGAAGTAGTATTGGTACATGAAGCTCCGTTGAACTCCAACCTACAAAAGAGAACAAAGAAAGATTGCGCAGGGTACAAGCAGAACTGATCAGATTCTTATCACTTGAGAAAAATATTTGGAAGCAGAAAGCAGGAATGGATTGGTTCAAAGATGGGGATAAGAACACCAAATTTTTTCATGTTCATGTTAAGGGTAGAAGGAAAAGACTACAACTTAACATAATTCAAAACAGTCAAGGTACACGGTTAGAAGAAGATGAAAAGATAGCTCAGGAAGTTTTTCAATTTTATGAATATCAATTCAAGGAGTTGATAGTGCCTACATCCTTTCATATACTGGATCATGTTCCAAAATTGATAGAGATGGAGCAGAATTGTGAATTAATAAGACAACCAACAAAAGAAGAGGTGAAAAATGCAGTCTTTGGTTTGAATGGAGATAGTGCAGGGTTCCGGATGGATACACAGGCAAGTTCTATCAATCGTGTTGGAATATAATTGGGGATGATTTGTTTGATATGGTGAGAGATTTTTTTAATGGACATGAACTGCCAAAGTGTGTGACTCATGCCAATTTGGTCTTTCTTCCAAAGAAAAAGGAGGTGATCACATTTTCTGACTTGAGGCCAATAAGCCTGAGCAACTTTACCAACAAAGTGATATCAAGGGTGATGATACATAAGAGGATTGTGGGGCTATTACCTAATATTATATCGGAAGAACAAGCTGGCTTTGTGAAAAGGGAGGAGCATAGTTGAAAATATTTTGCTCACTCAAGAAATTATCACTAATATAAGACTTAGAACTAGAGTTGGACCAAATGTGGTTATCAAACTAGATATGACGAAGGCATACGACAGGTTGTCTTGGCTATTTCTTACAAAGGTGCTTAGAAAGATGGGATTTGCGGAGAGGTTCATTGGCATGATATATGGCATTGTCTCAAATAACTGGTATTCTGTTCTAATTAATGATCAGGATCATGGCTTTTTCAAATCATCGAGGGGCGTCAAACAAGGGGATCCATTGTCACCCACACTGTTTATACTTGCTCCCGAAGCATTATTGAGGGGGTTAAATGCATTACACTTGAAACTGTACTTTTATGGCTTTGGTCTACCTAAATGGAGTCCTAAAATTAATCATCTTGCTTACGCGGATGACACGATTATTTTCTCATCATCTGATGCTACTTCATTAAGACTAATCATGGAAGTACTGGGGTCATATGAAGCTGCATCTGGACAGCTTGGGAATAAGTCGAAATCAGCTGTGTACATGCACCATTTGATAGATGAAGAAGTAGAATACAAGGTGGAAAGGATCACTGGTATCAAAAGGCAAGATTTTCCATTCTTGTACCTTGGCTGCCCCATTTATTACTCAAGGAGAAAGCTGGATCATTATCAAGAATTGATTACAAAAGTAATGGATAAACTTCAATCTTAGAAAGGAAAACTGCTTTGAATAGGGGGCAGAGCAGTCTTGATAGCCCATGTATTACAGAGTATGCCAATGCATCTCCTTTCTGCCGTGAATCCTCCTAATAATGTCATAAACAAGCTGCACAAAAATTTTGCGCAATTGTTTTGGTCCAGTTCAGTAGGAGGCAGCAACAAGCACTGGGCGTCATGGAATACTCTATGTATGCCATATGCTGAAGGTGGAATTGGCTTCCGATCTTTATATGATGTTGCTAAAGTACTTTTTTGCAAGTTATGGTGGAACATAGAATGAAGCCAAGTCTTTGGAGCGCATTCATGAGCCAAAAATACTATAAAAAAATGAACACAGTCGTTGTACCATGGAGAAGTGGATCGCATATATGGAGGAAGATGTTAGAGTGTAGAGATCCAATCGAGCATCAAATAAAATGGCATCCAAAAATGGGGTCGTCACTCTTTTGGTACGATAACTGGACAGGGTTGGGAGCCTTATACTTCATTGTTCCATAGAACTTTGGGATAGATGAATCAATTAATAAAGTATGGGATGTGGTTGACAATGGCGAATGGAATGTGGAGAGGTTGCTGGAGATTTTACCTGAGGAATATGCCATGCACATTACTGAAAACATCAAGCCACCAACTGTTAATGAGGTAATCGATGTACCTTACTGGATGCGTGAATCTCAAGGTTATTTTAGTGTTAGAACTGCTTGGGAATACGTGCGAAGAAGGGATGTACCAAGGGTAGGTTATTTTAGCTTATCCCTTGGGAGATGACTATGCTGGTATGGTTTGATACTAATATTGTTTTTTGTTTTGCAGGTGTTATTTCTGTGTTCATTCCATAACCTATGATGGAACCTCAACTAGTGGTATTAGGGCTATGCACTTAATCCACAGAGGAGAAATCACAGGTATGCATGAACATAGAAACAATAAAAATGAAGGACTACACCTCATTCACAATGAAAGAAATCCCAATTAGTGCACACATAGATACACAACAACAACCTTACTCTCCTATGAACATATGTATTAGCAACATGGTGGAGCAGAGAATTCACAACAAGGCAGGACACAACAATGTACCCATTCTACTCTCTTGGCCCAACCTCACAGTGGTGGTATTAGTACCATGTACTCAATCCACTGGAGGGCAAGCTGGAGATGGTATAGGTAGGTTAAAGGATGCAATGAGAGCTAGATACAGAAGCAAGGACTCCAGTTATATGCTTCACTCGACATCATGCACAACAGGTGTTATTTTTGTACTCAAGAATTTTCCGTGGCCCAATATCTTAGTGGTGGTATTAGTACTATGTGCTCAATCCACTGGAGGGCAAGCTAAGGAAAATTCATGCATGAAGATAAATCACATAAGCAACACAGAAATGACTGTGTGCAAAGAGCAGTCGAGCAGACAAGTTTGGCTTGAGTTTTCGAAGCCATCCTTGCAAATATGGAACTATGATGGCATGAGACATGAAGAAGGAACAACACCACAAGGAGATCATGCAGAAATGACTCAAAAATTCAGATGGATCACAGGCAGAAATGATCGTCAAGTGACTGGGAGGAAAAGACTATGGATAATGTATGGACAACTCAGACTTGGCTATTTGTGCAAGAAACTGGTCATTACAGTTTTGGCAATCTGTTGGCACTATGGGTTGGTATCTCATGACAATGGCATTCAAGGACGAAACAGAAGGCTATGTGTGAAAATTGCTAGGCTGCGCACAGTTATGAAAATATGGCTTCAATTACTGATTTATGTCAAGGACAGATTTTTATGTTAGTTTTTATAGAAGTATTAGACATGTTATTTTGGATTAGAATATCAAGGTGTAATATCAATTTTAGGTATCTAATACCTAAAGTTGATAATAGGATAGATGTAGTTCTCATTTATTACAATCTTACTTATGGTAAGACAACCTGCTACTCTGTTTTATTTTTCTAATTATATATAAAAACTAGCCCTAGGCCCTGCCTAGTGGATTGATTAAAACAAATGGACGATAGTGACTAAACAAACATATGTATATGTTGAGTGTAGTATTTTATCTTTATGTTTTCCATGTCATGTATTTTCATTAGTTGTACCAAATTTAAATTATGTTAAGTTGCTATTTTTGTGTTTGTGTTGTAGTATAAAATAACGAAGAACCAGAGAAATAAAAACATAGTGCGCATATAATATAAAGAATAATAATTATTGCTATTATTTTCCGAATGTCATATGTACATAAAATTAAAAAAAATCAATGTGTCTCACATCATGTATGCTTTAAAGCAGCCTTTAGCCTAAGGCGCATCCCATCCCGTCCAACTACACTATCAGGATCATCCTCATCACGCCGCCTTTTTATCGGAGGATGTACTGCAGCATGATCATCAGTTGGGCTGGCAAGCTCGGTAAAAGGGGTCGTCGGTCCAGCAGTAACCTACAAAATAATAAGATATTTTAGTATATGAAATATATATTAGTAATGTACGTGTTAAGTCACAAAAATTTAAATTCTCTTACCATGGTCTTGTCGGGCTCCTGAATATAATCATCCGACATAGCCAGGTCAGTATCGCACAAAGTGGCCTCCGTGGCGAGAGAGGATGAAGCCTTAAAAAAACTTAAAGAAATTTATGACTAATCAATGAGATAAAAACAAATATAAATAATAGTAATACAAACAAACCTGCGTCTGTGAAAGATCCTCAGCATCCCTCGATGATGAGCCATAACTCAGTCGGCGCACACTATCCACATTTCGTGTCAGACGATCATCAACAACGGTCTATGGGTCTGGAGGATCAGGAAAATACTGATCCCAATCCTCTCGTGTAATGGCCATGCCCGCAATTAATAATGGAGCTGACGGGGTCACCTGCGAAGTCCTGGAGTAAGATGAAGGCTGAACGGCGACATATCACTATGAGCATAGCCTGGCTCACGGATGTAACGACCCGGTCTGTCATTACGTAGAACTTGCATTATAATTACTGTTATTGACTTATTATAGGATGGTTGTACTGTTATTGATGTTTTAGAGTTGGTAGGCTTGAAATCAGAATGGTTGTAGTGAGAGTCTAGTCATTCGGTCTTTAAAAATAACCTTAAAGTTGGAAAAGTCAACTGAGAGTTGACTTATTGGTAAACAACCTCGGAATGCAGATTTTATGGCTCGGACAAATTCGTTAGGTGATTTAGGACTTAGGAGTGTGTTCATAATATTTTTGTGATGTCCGGTGTAGATTAGGCTTGAATTGGCGAAAGTTAGTTTTTGGCGATTTTCGGTCGGTAGTGGAAAATAGGCTATCGGGGTCGGAATGGAATTCCGATAGTTGGAACAGGTTCGTAATGTCATTTTGGATATGTCTGCAAAATTTCAGGTCAATCGGAGTTGTTTTGGATAGTTTCGGCATCGTTGGTGGATTTCAGAAATTTGAAAGTTCTTAGGCTTGAATCCGATGTGATTTTGGTGTTTTGATGTTAGTTTTGGTGTTCCGAGGGTGCAACTAAGTTTGAATGATCATATGTGACGTGTTGGTATGTTTAGTTGGGGTCCCGAGGGTCTCGGGATTGATTTTGGATGGTTACCGGGCACTTTTGGACTTGGGAAAAATGCTGGTTTTCTAGTGTTAGTGCAGCCGAAAATCGTTCATCGCGATCGCGAGGAGCAGGCCGCGATCCCGTAGAGTAAGAGTTGAGGAAGGTGAAATTGTTCTATGCGATCGCGTGAGTGTGTCTGCGATCACATAGCTTGGCAGGCTAGGGCAGTGCGATCGCGTGGCCTTGCTTCCCGTAGGGTTATAGGTGCGTGAGGAGAGAGAGTCCCTTTGTTCTTCGCGATCGCGTGTGTAGGGTTGCTCTCGCGTGGGGTTGAGGTTCTGTGAATCGCGGTCGCGTGTGAAGCTTTGCGATCGCGTAGGGTATTTGACGGTCTGTGGAAAATTTCTTTTCGCGATCGCAATGCATAAATAATTGGGCAGTTAAATTAAAACCCTTCCGCGACCATAACCTATTTTAACACAATTTTTGAACGGGAAGAAGCTTTTGAGGCGATTTTGAAGAGGTAAAATCAGTGTTCTTCATAGAGGTAAGTAATTTGGACCTTAAAACTCGATTATAGGTGATTAAGGAACATAATCCCAGTGTTTAATTCATGAAAATCAGTAGAAAAAGGCGGGGTTAGGGCTTGAGATTATGAGACCTTTAGGGGTCGATTTGAGGGGTCAAACGAACTCCGATTTTTGCGTTCTTTATATGTACGGACTCGTGAGATGACGAGAACTATTTGGTATAAAATTTTCTGAGTTCCAAGACGCGGGCCCGGGGGTCGGGTTTTGACCGATTTCGGATTTTGAGCTAAAATTGATATTTTTCAATTGAAATTCTGTCCTTAAGCATAATTTGATGATAAAAATCTGAACTTGGTAGATTTGGAGCACTCGGGAGTTGATTTGAGAGGCAAGCGTATTGCGGAATAGTTTCCGGGCTAGTTTAAGGTAAGTAATGTCTTTAAATCCGGTTTTGAGGGTATGAAACCCTGGACTCTGCACCCTTTCACGGGTGTTGGAATGCAAAGGTTGGAACTTTGGAAATATATTCCCTATTTATGCAACTATTGAGTTGCGAAATCAATTTTAAAGCCTATGCTTAATAGTATTGATATATATTTGATATGTTTTGGGCTGTAAGCCATGTTTGGGGCCTAGTGCTGATTTGTTTACCCCTTGAGGGCTGATTTAACTATTTTGCCCACTGATATGTTATGATTTTCACTCAGTCTTTTCTTGATAATTGTTTTGACACTCAGAGTATTTTGATACTATTTATTGAAAATAAAACAGTTTTTGGGTCGAGAACCCGGTATATTTATGGCCTGAAGGGCATGTTGAGAGTGTCTGACTGAGTGAGGCTGCGGGCCAATATTTTGTGTGATTTATGCCATGATGTGGCTTGTTATAGCGCTTGGGCTGTAGGAGCCCCTCCGCAGTCTGTACACACCCCTAGTGAGCGGAGGTACCTAATGAGTGATGTTGCCCGCGGGGCTGATACTGAGTGATTGTGAGGTTGCCTGATGTGCTGATACTGAGTGATTGTGAGGTTGCCTGATGGGCTGATACTGAGTGACTATGAGGTTTCCTGATGGGCTGAAACTGAGTGACTATGAGGTTTCCCGATGGGCTAATACTGAAATATATAAAATTGTTACGAGAAATGATTATGGCCTGAGGGGCAGAATTATGATGATTTTACTGAGTTTTTGAACTATGATTCACTTCGTTTTTTTCAAACTGATTTTTACCGAGAGTTTTACTAAGATATATTGAAATTATACTTGTTTCAAAGGTTTTCTGAAAATTGGTTTTCGAACTTATGTATTTGATGAATACCTTACGGTGACTTGGTGTTTTACTGTTTTGTGAATTGGTGTATCTGTGCTGTGTGTTTCTTATTTCTCAGACTATGATTTATTTTCATTACTACTGAGTTGGCGTACGCATCATTACTCCTTGTGCCTCTGTGCACAGATCCAGGTACCGGCTCGGAGTAGTAGATGTCTCTTTTCGTTAGCAGCAGTGTTTACTGGATTTCGAGGTAGCTATCCAGCGTCCACAACTTCTCCATTTCCCTTACTTATTTAGTTTTAGAATTTCATTCCTAGACTTTATTTAAGACATTAGTAGAGTTAGTTTTATTTCGTAGATCCTCGTGACCATGTTGACTCCAGTCTTGTGACGTTTTGTTTAGAGTTGTTTAGACTATTATTGGGGCTAAGACTTGAAGAAGTTATTTTATGCTATGTTTGCTGTTTATTATTGAATTGTGAATTATTATAATAGAACAAATGCGTAGTAATGTGATGGTTGGCTAGCCTAGTTCCACGATAGGCGCCATCACAACCTGTTAGGATTTGGGGTCGTGACAATGGAGGTCACCCGACTGATCAACTCCAACATCCTCAACATGTTCCTCAACTCTCCCTTGTTGGGACCACCTCTTCATCGACCCCCACGACCTCGTGGGACACCCCTACCTCGTGGAACATCCCTACCTCGTGGGGCACGCTTGCCATGTCGATCACGTTCCGGCTCCACTGCTGGCCCACGATGGTACTGCTCCGGCGTTACATAATCAGCCTCATATCCTAAGCACTTATCATCTCGGTCTCACCTCAATGCTTGGGAATCCAGATCGATAATCTGCCGGCCATACTCGTGCAAAGAGGTTGCTCCTTCACCGGTATGCTGCTGCATCTACAGTCCCAACTGGTGGAACAGATGTAGGCCAATAGCTTGCACAACATGTAAAATACAAATTACGGAACGCTAGGTTAACGTTATAAGTAAGTATACCAAATAACATACCAGTTCCTCGTGCCTCCCGGTATATGGAACGTACCGACCGCCAACGCGATAAATGGGAATCCCGATGAAAAGTCGGGTAACGCTGCGGTACCATGCCATATACCCATGCTCACCATCCGGTTGGTCAGGTGTAGGGGGTAATTAGGTCATGTCGCTGGTCCCAAGTATCGATCTACGTCTCTAGCCATGTCATATATGTCTGGTCAACCCTGGTATCGATGAATATGAAGCTCTGGTGTACCATCCGTGATGTCAGCGTGCATCACCTCCAAATGTTGCCGGATGGGCGTTAACTGCAGGCGACTAGACCCAATCAATGTAGTCTCATCCGGTGGCAGGAAACCGGTGAGCTGTTGCAGCATCCCCAAGTACTGCAAACCCATATACTCTCTGATGGAATTCGGCAAAGCAACGAGGTATCCATCAACGGGCAGCCCATACAGGACCTCCACGTCCTAAAGCATGATAGTGCCTCGCCAATGGGAAAATTGAATGTGTGTGTCTCCGATCGCCACCGCTCTATCAGGGCCTTGGTCAATGACCAATCCAGTTGCAGACGACCGATCTCAACAATCCTATAAAAACCCATACCATGAAGGCGTCTAATTATACAGGGATGGAGATGGCGGGCCCTAAGAAAGTCCCACATATCGTCTACTCTCCTGGCACGGAATGTCTGGGCCAAACACTGTCCCTCCCATATGTTGGAAGACCTATGCTCGACCTGTAACAATAATAGTTGTAGCGAGGTAAGTTCAGAATGCAAAGGCGTAACCTCTATGGCGACTACTATTTTTTATTGTTTAAATATATTGCAATACATTCAATATTATAATTTTATATGTTATTATTACTATATTGTTAATTAGGTTGATACATTTTCAATGTTATAATTTTATATTTTATATGGTACACTAATATGTTAGTTTTATTATTTTACATATTAGTTTTATTATTTTATATGTTTGTTTGTTTGTTACTCGCCTATTTTTGACTATAATAAAATTAAATATTAATTTTCATAATTATATTTAATTATTAAATATTCACATATTGGTTTCGGGCTCGACATTTGAGGCCCGGTAGCACCAAAGTATCCTGAATTCTTGTGTTCATGATGAGAAAATTTCCCCGATTTATCACTCAACATGTCTGCTATTTTAAATATTAGTTTATTATTATATATGTTAGTTTTATTAATTTATATGTTAGTTTTATTAATTTATATGTTAGTTTTATTATTTTATATTTTTGTTTATGACTCACTTATTTTTTACTATAATAAAATTAAATATTTAATTTTCATAACTATACAAGATTTAATTAGTGAATATTCATATAACAATACTTAGTCCGGAAAATATTATTGTTTTCTCATGTTATTTTCTAACAATCGTTGACTAGACTTGGAGAGAGTTATGTTTGAACTATCAGCTTTTTTGGCGTATTTTTGGGTATAAGAGATACTTAAATGATTAATTTCTCAATGATACTATGCTAAACGGCACTATATTTTACTACACTAAGATGACACTACATTACAAATATACGCACTACACTAGGACACAAGATACCACTACAGGGAACTAAAGTAACAATTTATCTATTTTACTAGTCTTTAAGCAAATAAATAATTTAAACCTGATAAAAATAATAAATAAATTTAATCACAAAATATTCTCGAAAATACATAAACTACAATAAAAAGTAACTAATTAATATTTTTTTAACAAATAATAATAATTTCTCTATTTTTACTAATTTTTTAGCACATTAATACTATAGTCCGGATAAAAATAACAATTAGTTAAATCGCAAAACAATCACAAAATAACATAGAGCACATTAAAAACAACTAATATGCATTTTTTGTATGAGTTTTAACAAAAACTAAGTCGGAATACCTCGATTTAAAGTTTTTGAAAAATTAAAGAGTTGGTGATTTGGAGCTTTGATTAAAAATTGG
>ML282885.1:0-35124 GCA_005239495.1 Nicotiana undulata | reverse complement strand
TATATATATATATATATATATATATATATATATATATATATATATATATATATATATATATATATATATATATATATATATATATATGTATGATTTTTATTAGATAAATGCACTTAAATTATATTTAAATCCTAAAAATGCAATTAGAATGCAGTGCATGAGATCAAAAACATTTTTGGTATGTGATGACCCAAAAAAGGTCATCTTATAAATTAAGACTCCCTTCCAAGTTCACAGAATTTTAAAAGACTAATTTTGATTACCTCGATTTGTGTGCGTAGTCCGGGCGTAAAACCGGAAAGCTTTTATGTGAAAATATGAGAAATAGTAATTTCTAGAGTTAAAATTTTATTTTCAGTTGACTTTGGTCAACATTTTTAGTAAACGGACCCGGATCTGTGTTTCGACGATCCCGGGAGGTCTGCAGTAAAATATGGGACTTGGAAATATGCCCGAAATTGAATTCCGAGGTCCCCAGCCTTAGGAAACAATTTCCTTGCTGGTTATTACAAGAATAAAGAAATGAAATAATATGTGCAATTGTTGGTATCGAGCTCGTATTTTGGTTCCGGAGCCCAGAACAAGTTTATTATGATATTTAAGTCCTATCTGAGAAATTTGATGAGAATCGGAGTTGGTTGGACGTGATTCAGACATCTGGTTGACAAATTAGGAATTTTGAGTGTTCTTGAAAAAATCTTGAGTTTTGAGTTTGTAGCTTTTGATGTTATTTTGATGATTTGATCGCACGAGCAAGCCCGTATGAAATTTTTAGACTTGCGTGCATGTTCGGTTTGGAGCCCCAAGGGCTCGGGCGAGTTTCAGGTAGGCTACGAAGTGTCTAGACTTAGAAAAGAATTACACAACAAAAAATCTGGTGTTGGCAGGCCTCTAATCTCGCATTTGGGAGATCAGACATCGCAAATGCGAAGTCTTGGGCCAGCCCCAGATCTCGCAAATGCGAGAATCTGGTCGCAATTGTAAGGTCCTGGGAAGTCGCAAATGCGACTATTATGTCGCAAATGCGACTATTATGTCGCAAATGCGATAACTGCCGCCTATTTATTGGAATTTTGACGGGTTTTTCACCTCTTTTCCAATTCTCTCAAACCCTAAACCTCTATAGACGATTTTTCAAAGACCCAAACTTCTCCAAATCATGGGTAAGTGATCTTTAACTAATTCCTTTCATTCCTTAACAACCTTTAACAAGATTTCAACTTATAATCTAAAGTTTTTATGGTTATGTCACGACCCAAAATCCTAACTCAGGTCGTGATGGCGCCCAACGCCGGGGTCAGGCAAACCAACAATTGATTTACTAGTGAAATTTCCTTATTTGATAAAACATCCCAACACTTACCAAATTTTAAGCTTAAAATGTTTAAGTGAAAATGGATAAATTAGCCAACTTAAATAAATGTAGCCACAAGGATTGTGAACCATTATATACAGTTCCAAAAATATAAAGTCCACTACGTGTGTGCCAGGAACTAGTGTCACAAGTCTATAGGCGAACTAGTAGAATATCCAAAATATGAAATCAACTGTTCTACTGTTTGAAAGAAGTAGACAGGAATAAACAAAAGATAACTCCATAGTGCTGTTGAGAATCGCCAAGGGAAGCAGCTCACCGTGAAGTCAGGTCCAAAATATACTCTCAAGATCAAGCTCCGGTTTGATAACCAGATGCACCAGCCTCAGAACCTGTACAATTAAGTACAGAAACGTAGCATGAGTACATAAATAGATATGTACCCTGTGAGTATCCCACCTAACCTCGAAGAAGTAGTGACGAGAGGTCGACGTGACACTTACTAGGGTCCGACAATATGAAATAAATACAGGCTAAACAGTAATAGCAGTAATGAACAATAATAAGGAAATGAGCATCAAATAATATTCTCTATACCCTCACGCTATCCCTTTCCATGGCATACAAGCTATTTAACCTTCTCTCTTTCATAAAATCAACAGTTAAAATTACAGGGCTTCTCATAAATTATCAAACATATAACAGGCAGTGAACGTACGGCCGATACGACGTGAAAAGTAAATGTGCACTGCCGAGGGTCGAACGATCCGAACCATAGATACACTCTGCCCCGCTCGCGAATCGATCATGCGAAGCGGTTAACATAATACTAGGGCTACTCCGCTCGTGAATCATCCATGCGACACGGTTTTCCGTATACATATACATAATTAGCAAGGATCTTGGGTGATTTAACATGGAAATCACACTTAGCAAAACGGATTCAACAATGCCAACTCGAAATATAACCTCCTACACTTTCACATATGAAATTCAAGGATATTAGACTATCTAGACCACATACAAGGTCACGGATACAACACATAGGGCATGCTTGTGAATCCTAAACTATCCGTCAAGGCATAATAGTAGCTACGCACGAACTCTTGTCACTTCGTACGTGCGTAGACCCCGCAAATAAGGACATACAATCATTTTTAATCACCTATGGGGACAATTCCCTCTTACAAGGTTATAAAGGAGACTCACCTCGTGCCGAGCCTACTTTCCGGGTCAAGAATGCGCCCGAAACTCCAAACTCGTCTCCCAAGGGCTCGAAACTAGTCAAATGATGCATAAATACATTAATTTATACTCAAAGGCATGAAATTCCCCTATTTACTTAGTTATTTCAACTTACTTTGAAGAATCCCAAAATACACCCCTGGGCCCACATGCTCGGATTCCGGAAATTTTCGAAGGAAACACTTACCCATAACCTAATCATTAATATATGATTTTTGCATGATTTCATAGTTAATTAGTGGGTAATTCCCCAAATTTCATAAAGCCCTAGGGTTTTACTCTAACCCTTGATTTTCACTAATTAGGAGGTTAATTTACCTAGGAATTCATGTATTAAACTAACATTAGAGTAGAAGTCACTTACCTTTCAGTAGCTAGGTTGTTTGGCTCTTTTCCAAGCTCTCAAGGTCGACTATGGAGGAAAAAAGTGGATTAAAATGGTTCTTTCCCGTATTTTAAAATACCTCACTGCCTACAGGGTTTCCGCACCTGCGGCTCGAGGACCGCACATGCGAGAAAAGTCTCGCACCTGCGGAAGAGGGGCAAGGGGCCTGGGCCCGCACCTGCGGCTCCGCTTCTGCGGATTTTGGTCCGCACCTACGTCGACTGGGAAGCCTCACCTGGGGCCGCAGTTGCGAAGCAACGACCGCATGAGCAGTCTCGCACCTGCGACTGGACAACCGCAGGTGCGGTCACACATGACCTGGTGCACCAGCAACTACTGCTGCTGGTTTTTGGTCTTGTTTGATGCCCGAATGGCATCTGGGCCCACCCGAGCCCCCTTCCAAATGTACCAACAAGTCCCATATCATAATACGGACTTGCTCGAGCCTTCAGAACACTCAAAACAACACTAAAACTCAAAATCACACCTCAAAACCCCTAGAATCAAACTTAAGAACTTTAAGTTCTTGAATTCGCTAGCAATGCGCCAAACCGACCTATACTACTCGGAATTACACCAAATTTTGCAAGCAAGTCATAAATGACATAACAGAACTATTCCCGCTCTCAGAATTCCGTTCGGACCTCGATAACACAAAAACAAGTTCCAAACCTCAATTTGAACTTAAGGAAACTCTTATTTCGCTATTTGGCGCTGAAACGCTCCCGGGTTATCCAAAACCCATTCCGTACACATGCACAAGTCCGAATCATCATACGAAGCTACCGGAACCGTTGAAACTCGATTCCGAGGTCGTTTACTCAAAACGTTGACCAAAGTCAAACTTGGCCTTAAAGGCCAACCTTAAGGAACTAAGTGTTCCTATACTACTCTAAACGCTTCCGAATCCCGAACCACTCGTCCCCACATGTCATAAATCATAAAAAGCCGCTACGGGAAATCTCATTTAGGGGAACGGGGTCCTATAACGCAAAATGACCGGTCGGGTCATTACATTCTCCACTTCTTAAAAAAAGTTCGTCCTCGAACGGGTCTAGAATCATACCTGAAGTGGTGAATAAGTGTGGATATCGGCTCCGCATGCCCTCCTCGGACTCCCAAGTCGCCTCCTCGACTGGTTGGCCCCTCCACTAGACCTTTACGGCAGAAATCCTCTTGGACCTCAACTGTTGATCCTGCCTGTCTCCTCCTCATAGCCCAACCTCTCATCCAGTTGAATGGTATTGAAATCAACCACGTGAGAGAAGTCGACGTGGTACCTACGGATCATGGATACATGAAAGACCGGATGAACTCCCGATAAACCGGGAGGTAAAGCAAGCTCATAAGCAACCTCTCCAACTCGCCTCAACACCTCGAAAGTACCTATAAACCTCGGGCTCAACTTGCCCTTCTTCCCGAACCTCATAATACCCTTCATCGGCGAGACCTTCAACAAGACCTTGTCTCCCTCCATAAATGATACGTCACACGTCTTCTGATCCGCGTAATTCTTCTGTCTGGACTGTGCTGTACGAAGTCTCTCTTGAATCAACTTCACCTTCTCTAACGCATCCTTCACTAGGTCGGTGCCATATAACTTAGCCTCACCAGGCTCAAACCACCCGATGGGAGAACGACATCGTCGACCATATAAAGCCTCAAATAGAGCCATCTCGATGCTGGATTGATAACTATTGTTGTAAGCAAACTCGGCCAAAGGCAAGAACTGGTCCCACTGACCTCCGAAGTCAATCACACATGCCCTGAGCATGTCCTCCAATATCTGAACTGTCCGCTCCGACTGACCATCAGTCTGAGGGTGGAATGCGGTGCTGAGATCTATCTGGGTGCCCAGCTCACCAGACGTTCGAGGTGAACTGAGGACCTCGATCTGATATAATGGACACAGGCACACTGTGCAACCGGACTATCTCCCGAACGTAGATCTGGGCCAACCTCTCAGAAGTATAAGTAGTAGCTACTGGAATGAAATGCGCCGATTTGGTCAACCTATCCACAATGACCCAAACCGCGTCAACCTTCTGCAAAGTCCAAGGTAACCCAACCACGAAGTCCATAGTGATGCGCTCCCACTTCTACTCAGGAATAGGCATCTGCTGAAGTAGGCCTCCTGGCCTCTGGTGCTCATACTTGATCTGCTAGCAATTAAGACATGTAGCCTCATACTCCACTATGTCCTTCTTCATCCGCCTCCACTAGAAATGCTGCTTCAAGTCACGATACATCTTCGTAGCACCAGGATGAACAAAATACCGTGAACTGTGTGCCTCCTCTAGAATCCTCTCCCTCAGGCCATCAACATTAGGAACACATAAACGGCTCTGAATTCTCAGGACACCATCCTTGCCCATAGTAACCTCCTTGGCACCACTTTGAATCACTCTCCCGTAGCTCTGCCAAACACGGATCATCAATCTGCCGGGCCTTAATCTCTCCCAATAATGAAGACTGTGCAACCACATGCGCAAGGAATCAGCGGGGCTCTGAAAGGTCCAATCTCACCAGGCGGTTGACCAACTGAATGTCCAAAGCTAGGGGTCTGTCCTCTACTGCAATATAAGCCAAACTACCCATACTCTCTGCCTTCCTGCTCAAGGCATCTGCTACCACATTTTCCTTGCCCGGATGATAAAGAATGGTGATATCATAATCCTTTAGCAACTCAAGCCACCTGTGCTACCTCAAATTAAGATCCCTCTGCTTGAATAAGTGCTGCAAGCTGCGATGGTATGTATAAACCTCATAGGACACCCCATACAAGTAGTGCCTCCAAATCTTAAGAGCATGAACAATCACCGCCAACTCCAAGTCGTGCACATGGTAGTTCTTCTCGTGAACCTTCAGTTGGAGAGAAGAATAAGCAATAACTCTCCCCTCCTGAATCAACACACACCCCAAACCAACGCGTGAAGCGTCACAATATACTGTATACATCCCAGAACCGGAAGGCAATATAAGAACTGGTGCTGAGGTCAATGCAGTTTTGAGCTTCTGAAAGCTTGCCTCACACTCGTCGGACCATCGAAATGGGGCATTCTGCTGAGTCAGCCTAGTCAATGGGGCTTCAATGGAAGAAAATCCCTCCACAAATCAGCGATAATAACCTGCTAGACCCAAGAAAATCCTGATCTCTGTAGCTCAAGTAGGACGTGGCCAACTCTGAACTGCCTCAATCTTATTAGGATCAACCTTGATACCCTCTCCGGATACCACATGTCCCAATAATGCCACGGAATCCAACCAAAACTCACACTTGGAGAACTTAGCATATAGCTTCTGCTCCCGCAAAGTCTGGAGAACAACTATCAAATACTACTCGTGCTCGCCCAAGCTACGTGAGTAAATCAGAATGTCATCAATAAAGACAATGATAAAAGAATCAATATACGACCTGAACACCCTGTTCATAAAGTCCATGAATGCTGTCGGGGCATTAGTCAAGCCAAAAGACATCACCAGGAACTCGTAATGGCCATACCTCGTACGAAAAGTAGTCTTCGGAACATCCAAGTCCCGAATCATCAACTGATGATACCCCGATCTCAAATCAATCTTAGAAAACATCCGAGCACTCTGAAACTGGTCAAAAAAATCATCGATACGCAGCAATGGATACTTGTTCTTAATGGTGACCTTGTTCAACTGGCGGTAGTCAATACACATCCGCATAGACCCATCATTCTTCTTCACAAATAGCACTGGAGCACCCCAAGGCGATACACTCAGCCTGATAAACCCCTTAGCCAACAACTCCTCAAGCTGCTCCTTCAATTCCTTCAATTCTTTCGGAGCCATACGGTACGGGGGAATAGATATAGGCTGTGTGCCCGGAGCCAAGTCAATACATAAATCAATATCATGATCTGGAGGCATGCCTAGAAGGTCTGAAGGGAATACATCCAAAAACTCCTAAACTACTGGCACTGAATCAATCGTCGGAGACTCGGCAGTGGTGTCCCGCATATAAGCAAGATAGGCCAAACAACCCTTCTCGACCATATGTCGAGCCTTCAGGAAGGAAATAACTCGATTAGCTGCACTAACTGAGGAACCTCTCCACTCCAGGCTAGGCATCTCGGGCATGGCTAGAGTAACTGTCTTGGCATGGCAATCTAGAATGGCATGATAAGGAGATAGCCAATCCATGCCTAGAATAACCTCGAAATCAACCATATCGAGCAATATGAGGTCCGCTCTGGTCTTGAAACCACAAAATGTAACCACACAGGACCGATAAATCCGGTCTACCACCACAGAATCACCTACGGGGGTGGACACATAAATATGAGTACCCAAGGAGTTGCGAGAAACATCCAGAAAACAAGCAAATAAGGCGGATACACATGAATAAGTGGATCCTGGATCAAATAACATTGATGCCTCTCTACCACATACTGAAATAATACCTGTGATCACGACATCTAAGGCCACTAGATCCGATCGGGCCGGAATAACATAGAATCTGGCTGGAGCACCAGATGACTGACCTCCGCTAGAATGAATGAGAGCTGACTGAACTCCTCCGGTCTGACCTCCACCTCTAGGATGACCCCTGACGGCCTGTCCTCTACCCCTGGGTGGCCGGACTGCTGGTGCTGGACTCATAGGCTAATAACCTTGCTGTACTCCCTTGCCCCGAAACCTGGGACAAGTCCTCTTGAAATGGCCTGGATCCCCGCACTCGTAACATCCCCTCGGTGCCATGGCCTGCTGCCCTGAAGAAGGACTCTGAATGGCTGAGGGACGGTGAGAACCCTCTGGCATGGCACTAAAATAAGGCCTCACTGGAGCACCACACGAGGGTGGTGGGGGTGCTGAATATGGAGGCCTGCTGGGCTGGCCCCTGCCAAACTGACCTCTGCCCCTAGCTGGGGCGCCTCTAAAATCACCGGAGAATCTGGCTCTCTTATCCTGCTGCACCTGCTCTCTGATACTCGACTGATACCCCTCGATCCTGCGAGCAATCTCTACCACCAGCTGATAAGGAGTCCCCATATCCAACTCTCGGGCCATGTTGGCCCTAATGCCTGGATGTAACGCGGCTACAAACCTCCGCACTCTCTCAGCCTCTGTAGGAAGTATCATGAGTGCATGACGAGACAACTTAGAAAACCTAGCCTCATAGTCTGTCACTAACATCAGACCCTGCTCCAGCTGCTCAAACTGGTACCGCAGTTCTTCCCCCTTAGAGGGTGGAATGTATCTATCCAGAATATTCGGGTAAACTACTCCCAAGTGACAGAAGGAGAACCTGCCGGTCTGCTAAGGATATAGGACTGCCACCATCTGCGGGCCCTGCCCTCCAACTGAAAAGTAGTGAAGTCGACTCCATGGGACTCCAATATCCTCATGTTGTGCAGTCTGTCCCTGCACCTGTCAATGAAGTCCTGGGCATCCTCACAACGCTCACCCCCAAAGACAAGACGGTGCAATCTGGTCCATCTATCCAATAACTTCTGCGGATTGCCGTCCGCAGCTGGTCTGGGTCCAGGTGCTGCTGCTACAGGCTGGTCCCCGCCCATAGGCAATGTACTTGGGGTCCGATATACTGCTGCTGTATGACCTGCAACCTGGGCAGTAGGGGTCTGGACTCCCCCCCTCCTGAGATGTGGAAGGATCCGCCGGAAATAAACCAGCCTGGGTCATAGTATCCATGAACCGCATCATACGTCCCATGACCTCCTGGAAGCCTTGTGCGGTCATAAAGTCCACCAGAGCAGGATCTGCTAAAGGCACCTCACCCTGCTCCTCTGTAATAGGATCCTTTGCTGGTGGTGCAACCAGAATAGCTCTAGGACACCCTCGTTCTACCTCGGGCCGGTGCCCTCCCCCGGCCTCTGCCACGGCCTCGGAGGACGGGGGTAGCGGCATCTCCTGGGTCTGGAACGTCGGTTGCGCGCGTCCTCACCATCTGTGAGAGAATAGAAGAGCGATATTTAGTATACCATAGACTTCACGATAGAATATGAATAAAGAGAGGTTTCCTAACACCCTATAGCCTCCTGAAGATAAGTACAGACGTCTTTGTACCGATCCACAAGACTCTAATGGGTATGCCCGTGACTCGTGAGACCTACGTGAACCTAGAGCTCTGATACCATATTGTCACGACCCAAAATCCTAACTCAGGTCGTGATGGCGCCCAACGCCGGGGTCAGGCAAGCCAACAATTGATTTACTAGTGAAATTTCCTTATTTGATAAAACATCCCAACACTTACCAAATTTTAAGCTTAAAACGTTTAAATGGAAATGGATAAATTAGCCAACTTAAATAAATGTAGCCACAAGGATCGTGAACCATTATATACAGTTCCAAAAATATAAAGTCTACTATGTGTGTGCCAGGAACTAGTATCACAAGTCTACAGGCGAACTACTAGAATATACAAAAGATGAAATCAACTGTTCTACTGTCTGAAAGAAGTAGACAGGAATAAACAAAAGATAACTCCATAGTGCTGCTGAGAATCACCAAGGGAAGAAACTCACCGTGAAGTCATGTCCAAAATATACTCTTAGGATCAAGTTCCGGTCTGATAACCAGATGCACCAGCCTCAGAACCTGTACAATTAAGTACAGAAGCGTAGCATGAGTACATAAACCGATATGTACCCAGTGAGTATCCCGCCTAATCTCGAAGAAGTAGTGACAAGAGGTCGACGTGATACTTACTAGGGTCCGACAATATGAAATAAATACAGGCTAAACAGTAATAGCAGTAATGAATAGTAATAAGGAAATGAGCATCAGATAACATTCTCTAGTACCCTCACGCTATCCCTTTCCATGTCATACAAGCTATTTAACCTTCTCTCTTTCATAAAATCAACAGTTACAATTACAGGGCTTTTAGTAAATTATCAAACATATAACAGGCCGTGAACATACGACCGATACGACGTGAAAAGTAAATGTGCACTACCGAGGGTCGAACGACCCGAACCATAGATGCATCTATATGCCCCGCTCGCGAATCGATCATGCGACGCGGTTAACATAATACTAAGGCTACTCCGTTCACGAATCATCCATGCGACACGGGTTCCCGTATACATATACATAATTAGCAGGAATCTTGGGTGATTTAACATTGAAATCTCACTTAGCAGAAAGGATTCAACAATGCCAACTCAAAATATAACCTCCTACGCTTTCACATACGAAATTTAAGGATATTAGACTACCTAGACCACATACAAGGTCACGGATACAACACATAGGGCATGCTTGTGAATCCTAAACTACCCGTGAGGGCATAATAGTAGCTACACACGGACTCTTGTCACTTCGTGCGTGTGTAGCCCCCGCAAATAAGGACATACAATCATTTTTAATGACCTATGGGGACAAAATCCATCTTACAAGGTTATAAAGAAGACTCACCTCATGTCGAGCCTACTTTCCGGGTCAAGAATGCGCCCGAAACACCAAACTCGTCTCCCAATGGCTCGAAACTAGTCAAATGATGAATAAATACATTAATTTATACTCAAAGGCATGAAATTCCCCTATTTACTTAGTTATTTCAACTTACTTTGAAGAATCCAAAAATACACCCCCGGGCCCACATGCTCGTATTCCGAAAATTTTCGAAGGAAACACTTACCCATAACCTAAGGATCATTAATATATGATTTTTGCATGATTTCATAGCTAGTTAGTGGGTAATTCCCCAAATTTCATAAAGCCCTAGTTTTTTACTTTAACCCTTGATTTTCACTAATTAAGAGATTAATTTACCTAGGAATTCATGTATTAAACTAACATTAGAGTAGAATTCACTTACCTTTCAGTAGCTAGGTCGTTTGGCTCTTTTCCAAGCTCTCAAGGTCGACTATGGAGGAAATAAATGGAGTAAAATGGTTCTTTCCCGTATTTTAAAAGACCTCATTGCCTACAGGATTTCCGCACCTGCGGCTCGAGGACCGCACCTGCGAGAAAAGTTTCGCACATGCGGAAGAGGGGCAAGGGGCCTGGGCCCGCACCAGCGGCTCCGCTTCTGCGGATTTTGGTCCGCACCTGCGTCGACTGGGAAACCTCATCTGGGGCTGCACATGCGAAGCAAGGACCAGGTCGAAACCTCAATTTGAACTTAAGGAAACTCTTATTTCGCTATTTGGCGCCGAAACGCTCCCGGGTCATCCAAAACCCATTCCGGACACACGCACAAGTCTGAAATCATCATACGAAGCTACCATTACCGTCAAAACTCGATTCTGAGGTCGTTTACTCAAAACATTGACCGAAGTCAAATTTGGCCTTAAAGGCCAACCTGAAGGAACTAAGTGTTCCTATACTACTCTAAACTCTTCCGAATCTCGAACCACTCGTCCCCACGGGTCATAAATCATAAGAAGCCTCTACGGGAAGTCTCATTTAGGGGAACGGGGTCCTATAACGCAAAACGACTGGTCGGGTCGTTATAGGTGAAAAATAAAGATTTTGAGTAGATCTTAGGAATTTCAAAATTTGGGGATTTAGACGTCGAATTGAGGTCGGATTCCAAAACTAATTGTAAATCCGGGCTCGGGGGAGAATGGGTAAACGGGTTTTGGTCCGAACCTCGAGTTTAGACCAAGCGTGCTCGGGGTCATTTTTGTATCTTCATAAAACAACATAGGAAAACCATAGTTTTCATTAAAGTTGATTCCTTTAGGAAATAAATGATGGTATTGAACCAATTGTGATTAGATTCGAGCGGGTTATATGCAAATTCAAAAGAAAAAGCCGTGCTAGAGCAGTGAATTTCTTGTGAATTCGAGGTAAGTGTTTGGTTTAACCTTGACTTTAGGGAATATGAATCCCCAACTTGATTTTTATGTGAATTTGCATGTGTGTGGTGTATAGGTGAGGTGACGAGTACCTATGCACTACCAAATGATCTTCTTAACATGATCCCTTCTCCGTTTCTAATTATTTGCGTCCTGGCTTAATCGTTTTATGATCATTGATGGTTACATGTCTATTTGAATTCGTTAACTTATTGTTAAGTATTGTTTCAAGTATTTTGGAAGTGCTGGTTGTTCCCTTGGCTTTGTTATGATATATAAATTTTGAGCTGGATGACAATATTATGATATTTACATATGTTCCAGTTGGTTTCATTATGAAGTGATATTTGATGAAGTTTGTGAGTTGTACCGCTTTATATTTACAATTGTTGAGACAAAAATGTTGTGAAAGGCTTAGCCTGAATTGTTAAAGTTTTCATAAATAAAATGATATGATATGTCTGGTGGGAGCGGGTTGCACGCCGCAACAAGGAGTGATAAGGGTGGACAGGTGGGATTGGGTTGCACGCCACAACAGAACAATAAGGGTGATATATATAGGGAGGAGCAAGAAGGGTGGACAGGTGGGAGCGGGTTGCACGCTGCAACAAGGAGCGATAAGGGAGGACACTTATGTTTTACTGATTTTCAAAAACAAAGATTTGAAAACTTACTGTTTTACTTTACTTCTTTTCATATTTTGCACTTACTTTTATTTTAAAGTCAAAGTTTGGAAATTTGGAAACTTATGTCAGAATTGGTTATAGCTGAGACCCGGAAAAGGTGGAAGAGTTATTTTATTGGTTGCTACAGTTTATTGTTTGTTTATGTTGGAATTTCCATTTTGCTTTATTATATATATTGTTCACAAGTTATATTGTTAATGCCCGCCGTAGTCTCGTCACTACTTCATCGAGGCTAGGCTTTGCACTTACTCAGTACATGGGGTCGGTTGTACTAATACTATACTCTGCACTTTTTGTGCAGATCCAGGTACCGGTTAGATTAGGTGAAAGTAGTAGCTGACATTATTCGCACGAAGACACAAGGTAGATCTGCAGGCGTCCGCAGATTCCTAGAGTCTTCTCTTTACTTTATATAGGAACTATTTTATTTCATTCAAAACAAAGATACATTCTTTCAGCCCATTATTTGTAGCATTCTTAGTAGTTCGTGAATTGTGAAGCCAGACCCTGGGTAGTTATGTAATTAGAATTAGCTCGTGGTTCATCTATTATTTTGAATATTATCCCTGATTGCATATATTGGAAAGTATGAGATTTTGTGTTTATTTGGATTTTTTTATTCATGTGTAAATAGAGTGAAAAGGAAATGATTAAATAAGTTCTAACATTGGCTTTCCTAGCAAGTGTAGTGTTAGGCACCATCACGATCCCGAGGGTTTGGAATTTGGGTCGTGACAAGTTGGTATCAGAGCACAAGGTTGCCTAGGTCTCACAATTCACGAACAAGCTTAATAGAGTCTGAAGGATCACTACGGAGACGTCTGTACTTATCCCTTAGAGGATATGAAGTTAGGAACAAACTCCATTTTATTTCTACTCTATCATGCGGTTCTTGTTATCTTCAATACTGATAGAACTCTTCTTTCTCTCGCAAATGGCGAGAATACGGACTTTTCCTATGCAACAATAGTCCTAATAGGGATAGAGGACAAGGCCGTGTCAGAGGCCGAGGCAGGGGCAGGACCCAGCCCACTACTCATGCAGCTTGTAACTTGGTTGCCTATGGCAGGCTAAGGAAAATATGCACTTATGGGAAATCATGATTCCATGGCAGTCCAAGGAAGGCTTGATATCATAATTTAAACCAAGTTAGTCTAGAATTTCGTCTTGGGGCACATTTCGGGCAAGTTCTAAACCACACATGACGCAAGAGAACTTTCCAATAAATCACACCAGTCATGGCATACGCAAATTCGAGTGGAAAACAAACCCAAGACCCAATTGAAACTAGTGAATCTCAAGGTAAACCACATATACCCTGGGAAACTATTTTGTGAATATAAGAGCCAGAATTCATACAGATTATTGTGTGATAATAATCCCTAATTCAACTATTTCTTTTTTTTCAAAAAGGATAAAGAATTCGTATGCTGAGGTAAATCATGTTGGTACCAAACAAGCCACAAATTTAGCCTATGGGCACAACCTCAACTCAAAACATGCATTCTTTCCAAATTAACAAAATTATACCTACACTACAAGACCAATTCTCTAGAAGAAAGTCACGAAGCTATATATCATCAAGGAGAGTTAAGACAAAGAGAAAAGATCCAGCGGTTATCAAGGATATAACCACTCAAAATAAAACATACCCTGTATAGATACAACATAACCATCCACACGTGAACAAAGTAGTGCGACATAACAAAATATATAATAAATAACATAACAAACAGAATACCAATTCACCTAAAAAAAAAAAAAACTAAGTTGTCACAGGAACACAAGAAACAAATCCCCACATCAATCCACAAGAAAGTAAAGAAATTTACATCCAAATTCCCAGTTATTCAAGAAGCCACCTCAACTTGAAATTTAACAAATGAAGTAAAAGGCGAAACAGTGCACCCTGAATACTGCATCAAGTACTCCCCGCACTGTCAGACTCCGCCGCACCCTCTTCTCTCTCCTCCTCGGACCAGTAAGCTGGAACATCATCATCTTCCTCCGGCTCAATCGATGGTAGTGGCTCCTGAGGCTTCAGAACCTTAAACATCCCCTTCACACCCTTCCACATGCGAGTGAAGAACTTATCTCTCTTCTTCTTTCTTTTCTTCATCTGGGCATGTGCACATGCCAGTTTGGCATGAGAGTGCTCAAACCACCATGTGCTGTGGCTAGATCCGTGTACGCTTTCTCCAGTTGCTTCAAATGAGCCCCCTATTTCTTCTGATCACAAAGGAAACTTATTAAAGTCCTTCTGTGAAACATAAGTAGAGGGCCCTTCAGATGTTTCCCCCCGTCCCTGTGGAAGTCGAGATACCAGCTCGCGAACCTGCCGCATCTCATCGGAAAGCACATCAAACGGTCCACCTGCAGAATAAGAAGGCTAACTAACCTGCTTGGCCTAAGGAGGCAATCCCACCTTTCTCTTCTTACTCTTGACAACTCCACCCTCTCCTATCTTCTTCAAGGGGTGTATAGGCTTACCCGACTTTACCCAGTTGTCCCCCGGATCCTTCTCAAACCCAGCCAACTGGCACAACTCAGTAATAAGAGAAGGGAATAACAATGACGTACCATTCAGACGCAGATACTCCTTTATCTCATTGTCGAAGATCTCGCCAACGTTGAGTGGAGTGCCATCAAGGATACAAGACACCATCAGGGCTCTTAGTATGGGCACATTCCATATGTTGGACACCGGAGAGACCTGGCTGCATACAATGGCCAGCCATGTCTTAGCTTCAACCGTAAACTCTTGGTATGTGATTCCTTTCTTATCCACTACCCAAGGAACATCCATACCCAAGCATGATTGGGAGGCCAACCAATCCCATAGAAGACGATCTCTTGCACGAAAAGGATCCATGTCATGGTCAGGGAGGTGATAGATGTTGTTCACAGCTTCTACCCCGAAATGCACCATCTTTCCTTGAATCATCATCTTTGGCTTTCTCATACTGATGGCAGGGAGATTAGCATATAACTCCCACACACATTGATCATTTTCCCTACAAGGCTGAGGGGCGAAGCAGATCCAACCCATAGATACCAGCCCCCGGTAGAACTTGGGAAGGCGTTCCTCGACTTTATCCATCACTATCCCGCTTTCCAAGAGCAGCTTTTGGTGATTAGCTCGTTGTAATACCGTTCCTGACTCTCACGTGACAGGAATCGGTGATCGTCATAATTGTCCTCAAGCTCCATGGGACTTTCGGGCGAGGATTCAGCGGAGTTAGAACTCATTTTCAATATAAGTGCCTGTAAAACAAAACATTAGAATGAAAATGGGGTATAGCTATGAAAAATGTTGCAAAATGAATCTTAGAGTCAAAGGAGTGATTGGACAGTTGAAACCATACTTAGAAAAAATTTCAGAAATTTCAAAATCTGCAGGTGCTCGCTCTCTGATGTCGCATTTGCGACATTTTTCTTCGCAAACGCGAAGTCAACAGTTTCCCTCTGATGTCGCAATTGCAACATTCTTCTTCGCAAATGCAAAGTCCCCAGTCCCTCCTAGATGTCGCATTTGCGACAATTTACTTCGCAAATGCGAAGTCTTCATATATCGCAATTGCAAGAAAAACTTCGCAATTGCGAAGTCTGTCTGAACTGCCAGGGTTCGCAAATGTGAGCCCCCCTTTCGCAAATGTGAACCTGTCGTCCCCATCCCTATAACAATACATAATGTTTGAAATTTCTTCCATGAAATCATTTCTAAACACCCCCAAAACACCCCAAACAGTCTATAGACACTAAATCATTCAATAAACATCACATATAACTACGAAATGCAAAGCAATTTCGAAATATAGGCACACAATTTTACTCCTATTTCTAATAACCAAGGGCATTCAAATATTTCCCAAATTCCTGACATATCGTTGGACTAACACTCTCAACCAACCTCATCTGGAAAATGACAACATGAAATTTGTGTTTTCTAACATTTTTGCACAGAAAAACTTCAACCCATCTCAAGCCCTAGGTTTTTGGGAAAATAATTGAAGAAGAAGAAGAAGAAGAAGAGAAGATGCAAGGATTTAGCGATTATACCTGATTGTTTGCACTTGGAAGTGAAGATTTGAGAGTTTGAGGGTTGGGAGAACTCAAATCGCCCGTTTTTCTTTGGGTCTCTAAGGAATTTTCAGTTTTATGAAAAATGAAACCGTCAAGACCAGTTAAGGGCCTCAAACGTCGCATTTGTGATATCCAGTTCACACATGTGAACACCCCCAGAAGCTGTCCAGTTCGCAAATGCGAACCAGAGTTCGCAATTGCGAATTCCAATTCAAAAAAAAATATATCTCTTGTACTAAATAAATAAATAAATAATAATTATTATGATAATAATAAAATATTTTCTGTACGAAGCAATTCTAATTTTAAGAATGACTAATTATTTTGAGAAATAATGGATTGCCACCACCAAACGCCACACTTAACGACAAGGCACGACACAAATTAATTTTATAATTTGTCTCGCCACTTGAGCAATAAATATAGGTCATCTAACTTGGAATCGAACTTGTGACCATGAACGGTGAGAATGATAGGTAGATGATCAAGCCGAACACTTCTCGGTTTCATGTGAGAAATGTTATCTTTCCACATTATTCTTTCCAACTTGTAAATGGGAGGACTTATGCTTTTCCTCCCCGTAATCCCTTCTTGACTCGAGTAGTTCAATTTTCGTATCACCACACAGGTCCGATATTGAGAGTTGCTTGGAATGCGACGTCATAATCTTTCAATAACTCCAATCATCTCCTCAGTCTCTGATTAAGATCCTTTTGCTTGAACAAGTATGGGAGACTGCGATGGTCTGTGAAAACCTCACACGACACACCATAGAGATAGTGCCTCCAAATCTTTAATGCATGACCAATGGCTGTCAAACCTTCGAAATTCAACTCTTCCCGGAATTTTGATATCCTTTATTTTCCCCGGAAAAGAATCAATTTCAACCATGTTTTAATTACGCCGATTGGTCAAAGTCCTCATTTTTCTTGGCACCATGAATATTCATGGAGTCGGATGTTGGATGTTCAATTCTAAATTTCCTCAAAGTAAAACTCACTTTTCCCTCATAGTGGACTCTTCATGACCTTTTTCCGCACTTTCAAAATTATAGGAATAACGAGCCTCAATCGATGAGTTCTAAATGATTATCAAATATTCTTCCAGTGATTGGATATAATTTCCTCTTTGTAATTTTTCCAAATAAAGAAGTTATCCTTCAGTTCGGATGCAGTGGAGAGATCAGCCCGTTCAGGCGACTACTTGGGAGTCTGAGACGGATATGCAAAGTAGATATCCCCAACCTTATTTACCAAACCGAGTAATTTTCTGTGTCCGTTCGAGGACGAACGTTTGCTTAAGAAGGGGAGATTGTGATGACCCAAAAAGGGTCACCTTATAAATTAAGACTCCCTTCCAGGCTCACAGGCCTTAAAAAGACTGATTTTGATTACCTTAATTTGCATGCTCAGTCCGGGCGTGAAACTAGAAAGCTTTTACGTAAAAATATGAGAAATAGTAATTTATAGAGTTAGAATTTAGTTTTTAGTTGACTTGGGTCATTATATTTAGTAAACGGACCCGGATCTGTGTTCTGACAATCCCGGGAGGTCCACAGTAAAATATGGACTTGGGCGTATGCCCGAAATTGAATTCTGAGGTCCCCAACCTTAGAAAATAATTTTTGAAGGAAATTGTTTTGCTGGTTATTACAAGATAAAGAAATGAAATAATATGTGCAATTGATGGTATCAGGCCCGTATTTTGGTTCCGGATCCCGGAACAAGTTTATTATGATATTTAAGTCCTATATGTGAAATTTGATGAGAATCAAAGTTGGTTTGACGTGATTCGGACATGCGGTTGAAAAATTAGGAATTAGAGTGTTCTAGAGAAAATCTTGAGTTTTGAGGTTAAATTTGTAGCTTTTGATGATTTGATCGCACGATCAAGTCCGTATGACATTTTTAGATTTTCTTGCATGTTTTGTTTGGAGCCCCAAGGGCTCGGGTAGGCTACAAAGTGTCTAGACTTAGAAAAACATTGCATAGCAAAATCTGTTGTTGGCAGGCCTCTGATCTCCCATTTGCGAGATCAGACTTCGCAAATGCAAAGTCCGGGGCCAGCCTCAAATATCACAAATACGAGACTCTGGTCTCTATTGCGAGGCCCTGGGAAGTCGCAAATGCGACTATTTTGTCGCAAATGCGACTATTTTGTCGCAAATGCGATAACTGCCGCCTATTTATTAGAATTTTGACGGGGTTTTCACCTCTTTTCCAATTCTCTCAAACACTAAACCTCCATAGACGATTTTCCAAAGACCCAAAATTCTCCAAATCATGGGTAAGCGATCTTTAACTGATTCCTTTCATTCCTTAACAACCATTAACAAGATTTCAACTTAGAATCTAAAGTTTTCATGGTGAAAAATTGGGATTTTGGGTAGAACTTAGGAATTTCAAAATTTGGGGATTTAGACCTCGAAAATAGGATGGATTCCAAAACTAATAGTATATCCGGGCTCAGGGGAGAATAGGTAAGTGGGTTTTGGTCCGAACCTCGAGTTTAGACCAAGCGGGCCCCAGGTCAATTTTTGTATTTTGATAGGAAAACATAAGAAAAACCATAGTTTTCATTAAAGTTGATTCCTCTAGGCAATTAATGATGGTATTGAACCAATTGTGATTAGATTCGAGTGGGTTAGAGGCAAACTCAAAAGGAAAAGCTGTGCTAGAGCAGTGAATTGCTTGTTAATTCGAGGTAAGTGCTTGGTTTAACCTTGACTTGAGGGAATAGAAATCCGCAACTTGATTGCTATGTGAATTTGCATGTGTGTGGTGTATAGGTGAGGTGACGAGTACCTATGCACTACCAAATTATCTGCTTAACATGATCCCTTCCCCGTTTCCAATTATTTGCTTCTTGGCTTAATCGTTTTATGATCATTGATGGTACGTGTCTATTTGAATTCGTTAAGTTATTGTTAAGTATTGTTTCAAGTATTTTGGAAGTGTTGGTTGTTCCCTTGGTCTTGTTATGATATATAAAGATTGAGTTGGATGAAAGTGTTATGATATTTACATATGTTCCGGTTGGTTTCATTATGAAGTGATATTTGATGAAGTTTATCAGTTGTACCGCTTTTTGGTTACAATTATTGAGACAAAAATGTTGCGAAAGGCTTGGCCTGAATTGTGAAAGTTTTCATAAATAAAATGATATGATATGTCTGGTGGGAACGAGTTACACGTCGCAACAAGGAGTGATAAGGGTGGACAGGTGGGATCGGGTTGCACGCTGTAAAGGAGCAATACGGGTGATATATATAGGGAGGAGCAATAAGGGTGGACAGGTAGGATTGGGTTGCACGCTGCAACAAGGAGCGATAAGGGATGACACTTATATTTTACTAATTTTCAAAAAACAAAGATTTGAAAACTTACTATTTTACTTTACTTCTTTTCATATTTTGCACTTACTTTTATTTTAAAGTCAAAGTTTGAAAATTTGGAAACTTATGTGAGAATTGGTTATAGCTGAGACCTGGAAAAGGTGACTGAGTTATTTTATTGGTTTCTACGGTTTATTGTTTGTTTATGTTGGAATTTTCTTTTTGCTTTATTATATATATTGTTCACAGGTTATATTGTTAATGCCCGCCGTAGCTTCGTCACTACTTAGTCGAGGTTAGGCTCGTCACTTACTCATTATATGGGGTTGGTTGTACTAAAACTACACTCTGCACGTTTTGTGCAGATCCAGGTACCGGTTAGATTAGGTGAAAGTAGTAGCTGACATTATTCGCATGAAGACACAAGGTAGATCTGCAGGCGTCCGCAGATTCCTCGAGTCTTCTCTTTACTTTATACATAAACTATTTTATTTCATTCAAAACAGAGATACATTCTTTCAGCCCATTATTTGTAGCATTCTTAGTAATTCGTGAATTGTGACGCTAGACCTTGGGTAGTTATGTAATTAGCATTAGCTTGTGGTTCGTCTATTATTTTGAAAATTATCCCTGATTGCATGTATTGGAAAGTATGAGATTTCGTGTTTATTTGGATTTGTTTATTCATGTTTAAATAGAGTGAAAAGGAAATGATTAAATAAGTTCTAACATTGGCTTGCCTAGCAAGTGTAGTGTTAGGCGCCATCATGATCCCGAGGGTTGGGAATTTGGATCGTGACATGGTAGTTTTCCTATGATTTTAGAATGCTCCTGATATTTCAATGAAGCTAAAAATGCAACCAAACAAACAAGGAAAAATCTTTTAGATAGTCTACAAAAATCAAAAAATATGTTTTTGAGTCTTTATAGGGTGTTATACAAAATTGCAACAATTATAGGGGTATTAAGTTGTTGGGTCACACTATGAAGGTTTGGGAGAGGGTGGTGGAGGCTAGGGTGAGGAGGTGCGTGTCTATTTCCGAGAATCAGTTTGATTCATGCCGGGACGTTCGACTACGGAAGCGATTCATCTGGTAAGGAGATTAGTGGAGCAGTACAAGGAAAGGAATAAAGATTTGAATATGGTATTTATTGACCTTCATAAAGCGTACAATAAAGTCCTGAGGGAGGTCCTGTGGAGGTGTTTGGAGGTTAGCGGCATTCCAGTAGCGTACATTAAGGTGATTAAAGATATGTATGATGATGCTAAGACTCAGGTGAGGACTGTGGGTGGTGACTCAGAGCATTTCCCCGTGGAGATGGGGTTGCACCAGGGATTGACTCTTATCCCATTTTTATTTCCCTTGGCGATGGATGTACCGTCGTGACACATCCAAGGGGATGTGCCTTGGTGCATGCTATTTGTCAATGATATAGTGTTGATTGACGAGACGCGAAGCGGAGTTAGCGCGAGGCTGGAGGTTTGGAGACATACCTTAGAGCTAAAGGTTTAAAACTGAGTAGAACCAAGACAGAATACTTGGAGTGAAAATTTAGTGACGGGACCCATGATGCAGACGTAGAGGTAAGCTTGATGCTCAAGTTATCCCCAAGAGAGCGAGTTTTAAGTATCTGGGGCCTATTATCCAGGGTAACAGGGAGATTGACGAAGATGTCGCACATCGCATCAGAGCGGGATGGATGAAGTGGAGGCTTGCTTCCGGTGTTTTATGTGATAAGAATGTATCGCCGAGACTTAAGGGTAAGTTTTATCGAGTGGTGGTTTGACCGACTATGCTGTATGGGGCTGAGTGTTGGCCAGTCAAGAACTCCCACGTGCAGAAGATGAAAGTAGCATAGATGAGGATGTTGAGATGGATGTGTAGGTGTACCAGGAGAGATAAGATTAAGAATGAAGCTATCCGAGACAGAGTGGGAGTAGCCTCTGTGGAGGACAAGATGTGGGAGTCGAGGCTGAGATAGTTCGGACATGTTAAAAGAATAAGCATTGATGATCCTGTTAGGAGGTGTGAGAGGCTAGCCATGGAGAGTTTGAGAAGAGGTCGAGGTAGGCCTAAGAAGTACAGGGGAGAGGTGATTAGACAGGACATGGCGCTGCTTCAGCTCACTAAGGACATGACCCTTGATAGGAGGGTGCGGAGGTCGAGGATTAAAGTAGAAGGTTAATGGGTAGTTTTTAGTTGTTCACCGATAGTCTTAGTAGCATGCATGTCCCTTCATATTCTTAGATTTGTATTATGTTATGTGGTTTTGTTCGCCTCAGGTATTGAATTCCCTGTTGCTATTATTTGGTACTACTTATCATTTATCTCTCCCCTTTTCTTTTCTCTTCTTTCTTTCTTCCTTCCTTGCTTTCCTCTTCTTCTTCTTGACCTTCCTGAGTCGAGGGTCTATTGGAAACAACCTCTTTACATGCATTAGGTAGGGGTAAGGTCTGCGTATAGACTACCCTCCCCAGACCCCACATATTGGGATCATACTGGATTTGTTGTTGTTGTTGTTGTTGTTGTTGTTGTTGTTGTTGTTGTTGTTGTTGTTGTTGTTGTTGTTGTTGTTGTTGTTGTTGTTGTTGTTGTTGTTGTTGTTGTTGTTGTTGTTGTTGTTGTTGTTGTTGTTGTTGTTGTTGTTGTTGTTGTTGTTGTTGTTGTTGTTGTTGTTGTTGTTGTTGTTGTTGTTGTTGTTGTTGTTGTTGTTGTTGTTGAGTCTTTAGGAGCAATTTATATTTGGGGCAAAAATTACGTGCTCACCGTCAATGCCTCATTCAGCAATTTTTTAAAAACGAAAGTATAATACACCCTTTTTTGGTTACTAGTACGTCCGTTGCACGTTAATAATAGCACATGATGATTTAACTATTTATTTATATGAAGGAACAATAAAATTTAATTAATGAGAGAAATATTTTGTATAATAATACAACAATCATCTAAATGCCGAAAAATATTACTGTTACATTAGTGTCACAACCCAATTTAGGATCATGACCAGCGTTTTGGAGCAAGTGCTCCCAAGTAAGCCTCATTAGTAATTGCAGAAAATCGAACAGAATTTTTTCTATTTTAGGACTATCCAAAAATAAACATGTCTTAGAAATCAACAACACAACCAACCAATATCCACCAAAACAAGTCATAATACTCATTCACGAAGTATTTCCAACACAATAATACTAACTTCATCTCCAAGTATACGATGGGAAAGTCTAATACGAGTCACAAGTCTATTTCAATATAAAAGAATACTTATGACACTCATAAAAATGACGAGGTAGCTGCACGCGCCCGCAACCCTGCCTTCTCCTTATTAATTCTTTAGTACTTGCATACCCAGACTTATATTGTATTAAAGATAGTGCATTAGACTAGTATTTCTTTAGATGCTCATGACTGATGACTCCGGGTTTTGGGGCAGAGTTGAAATGTTTACCTATCTTTATTTGTTTGAAATGATAAAATGAAAACTTTATGAAAAATATCGGATAGTATTGAACTATATGAAAATGTTACCTTATGTTTAAGTATTGAATTGGCTGTCCTAGTACCGCGATAGGCGCCATCACGACTAGGGTAGTTTTGGGTTGTGGAAAGTTGGTATCAGAGCCTAGGTTACATAGGACTCACCGGTCATGAGCAGGTTTAGTAGAGTCTTGCGGATCAGTACATAGACATCTGTACTTATCTTCGAGAGGCTGCAGAACCCTTAGGAAAAATCTCACATTCTTGAATTTTTGTTGTGCAAATCTGTGGATTCTGGTAACTAAAATTTTGTTGTTTCATTCTCTCACAGATGGTGAGGACACCTGCTACCGGACAGGGTGCGCAACTACCAGTGGGACCTGCGTAGGGTCGAGGCCGTGGTAGAGGTAGAGGTGCAACCCGCGCAGCTGCCGGGGCGGTACCCATAAACCCACATGTTGTTCCATACCAGGTCCCAGCCGGAGATGTTCCAGCGGGACCGGCCCAGGCACCAACAGTGCCTATCGTTATCACGGGTTTTCAGGAGACCTTGGCGCAAATTCTGACTGTGTGCACAAGTCTTGCACATGCGGTCGTTGTTTCCACTACACCCGCTACTTCTCAGGCCGGGGGAGGCACCCAGACTCCTGCTGCCCATACACCTGAGCAGGTCATTCAGGGACTCCAGACATCGGGGGCAGCTCCAGCCTAGCTGGTTGCACTAGCTCAGTACTATGTGGTTCCAGTTATGGTTGACGATGAGCAGCGTAGGTTGGAGAGATTTGGTAGACTTCAGCCTCTGACTTTTAGTGGTGCTGAGGGCGAGGATGCCCAGGGTTTCTTAGACAATTGTCAGAGGATTCTTCGTACAACATGGATATTGCAGACCAGTGGGGTCTCGTTTACTACTTTCCAGTTCTCAGGAGCTGCATTTACTTGGTGGGAGTCTTATGAGAGGCGTAGGCCTATTGGTGCACCGCCCTTTACCTGTCAGCAGTTTTCCACTCTCATCCTAGAGAAGTATGTTCCACAGTCCCGCAGAGAGGAGCTGCGCAGGCAGTTTGAGCAGTTGCATAAGGATGAGTTGACTGTGATGCAATATGAGATAATATTTTTAGAGCTTGCCCGTCATGCTATTGAGTTGGTCCCTACAGAGAGAGAGAGAGAGAGGATCAGGAGATTTGTGGATGGCCTCACCTATCAGATCCGTATTTTGATGACCAGGGAGAGGGTATCGGATGCTACTTTTGAGCAGGTTGTTGATATTGCCCGAGAGATTGAGTCAGTTCACCGCTAGGAGCGAGATGAGAGGGAGGCCAAGAGGCCCAGAGGACCTGGTAGCTTTGGCAATGTTCTTTCCAGGGGTCAGTTTCAACATAGGAGGCCACCCATTTAGACATGCTCATCCAGTCCGCCCAGCTTATAGTGGTGCATCATCGGGGTATGGTCCGCGTAATTCTCATCTGGGACTCTCTTCATTCAGTGCCCTCCCAGCCTAGAGTTCATATCGCACACCATCGGTTCAGGGTTCATCCATGCCTGGTTCTTCTAGTGGTTATCCTGGTGCCAGGGGTTCCCTTCAGTCCCCGTCTCCAGCACCAAGGAGTTGTTTCGAGTGTTGGGAGTTGTTTCGAGTTCAGCCCCAGTTACTTCACCACTCGCCCAACCAGCTAGGGGTGCGGGTCGGGCAGCTAGGGGCCGACCTACAGGGGGAGGTCGATCATGTGGAGGTCAGGCCCGATTTTATGCACTTCCAGCCAGACCAGATGCTATGGCCTTAGATACATTGATTACATGTATTGTTTTAGTTTGTCACTGAGATGCTTCAGTCTTATTTGATCCTGGTTCCACGTATTCCTATGTTTCGTCATATTTTGCCTATTTTCTAGATATGCCCTGTGAGTCCTTAGTTAATCTGTTCATGTGTCGACTCCGATGGGCGATACTATTGCTGTGGACCGCATGTATCGGTTGTGTGTGATATCTATTGGGGGTCTGGAGACCCGAGTGGATCTGTTATTGCTTAGCATGATTGACTTTAATGTGATATTGGGCATGGATTGGCTATCTACGTGTCATGATGTTCTAGATTGTCACGCTAAGACCGTGACTTTAGTGATGCCAGGATTTTCGAGGGTTGAGTGGAGAGGTTCTATTGATTATGTGCCTAGTAGGGTGATTTCATACCTGAAGGCTCAACGTATGGTGGAGAAAGGGTGTCTATCCTATTTGTCTTTTGTGAGGGATGTTAGTGCTGAGACTCCCACTATTGATTCTGTTCCCGTGGTATGTGATTTTCCGAATGTGTTCCCTATAGACCTGCCGGTCATGCCGCCCGATAGGGATATTAATTTTGGTATTGATTTGGTGCCGGGCATTCAACCTATTTCTATTCCCCCGTATCGTATGGCACCGGTGGAATTGAAGGAATTGAAAGAGCAGCTTCAGGAACTCCTAGATAAGGGGTTCATTCGGCCTAGTGTGTCACCTTGGGGTGCATCAATGTTATTTGTGAAGAAGAAGGATGGTTCCATGAGAATGTGTATTGAATACAGGCAGCTGAACAAGGTTACAATCAAGAATAAGTATCCTTTGCCTCGTATTGATGATTTGTTTGACCAGCTTCAGGGAGCCAGGGTGGTCTCTAAGATTGATTTGAGATCCGGGTATTATCGGCTGAATATTCAGGATTCAGATATTCCCAAGACAGCTTTCAGGACCCGTTATGGCCATTATGAGTTTTTGGTGATGTCTTTTAGGCTGACATATTCCCCAGCAGCATTCATGCATTTGATGAACAACGTATTTTATCCATACTTGGATTCCTTTGTTATTGTGTTCATTGATGACATCCTGGTGTACTCTCATAGCCAGGAGGAGCACGCTCAGCATTTGAGAGTGGTATTGCAGAGATTGAGGGAGAAGAAGCTTTATGCGAAATTCTCCAAGTGTGAGTTTTTTCTTGGCTCAGTAGCTTTCTTGGGGCACGTGGTGTACAGTGAGGGTATTCAGATTGATCCGAAGAAGATAGAGGCGGTGCAGAGCTGGCCCAAACCGTTCTCAGCTACAGAGATTAGGAGCTTTCTTGGCTTGGTGGGTTATTACCGTCGCTTTGTGGAGGGATTTCCTTCTATTGCTTCGCCCTTGACCAAATTGACCTAGAAGGGTGCTCCATTCAGGTGGTCGGACGAGTGTGAGGAGAGCTTTTAGAAGCTCAAGGCGGCCTTGACCTCAACTCCAATGTTAGTATTGCCATCAGCTTCAAGTTCTTATACCGTGTATTGTGATGCCTCGAGGATATTCATTGGTTGTGTATTGATGCAGGAGGTTAGGGTGATTGCCTATGCCTCACGCCAGTTGAAGAATCATGAGAAGAATTATCCGATGCATGATCTCGAGCTAGCAACCATTGTTCACGCTTTGATGATTTGGCGTCACTATTTGTATGGGGTTCATTGTGAGGTTTTTACTGATCATTGTAGTCTGCAACATTTGTTTAAGTAGAAGGAATTTGCGTCAGTGGAGATGATTGGAGCTTCTCAAGGACTATGATATCACTAGTCTATACCATCTGGGGAAGGCCAATGTAGTGGCCGATACCCTGAGTCATAGAGCAGAGAGTTTTGGGAGTCTAGCATATTTTCCAACAGTATATAGACCATTAGTACTTGATATTCAGGCCTTAGCGGGCTAGTTTGTGATATTGGACTTATCAGATCCCCACCGGGTATTGGCTTGCGTAGCCTCCGGGTCTTCTCTTTATGACCGTATTAGAGAGTGCCAGTATGATGACCCACACTTGCTCGTTCGTCGGGATATGGTCCAGCGAGGTGATGCCAGGGATGTAGTTATTGGTGATGATGGTGTTATGAGGATACATAGTCGGATATGTGTGCCTAATGTAGATATGCTTCGGGAGTTGATTCTTGAGGAGGCCCACAGCTCGCGGTATTCCATCCATCCAGGTGTCGCGAAGATGTATCAGGACCTGAGACAACATTATTGGTGGAGGCAGATGAAGAAGGATATTGTTGGATTTGTAGCTCGGTGTCTCAACTGTCAGCAGGTCAAGTATAAGCACCAGAGACAGGTGGATTGCATCAGAGGTTAGATATTTTGGAGTGGAAGTGGGAGCGGATCACCATGGACTTTGTAGTTGGGCTCCCACGGACTTCGAGGAAGTTCGATGCTATTTGGGTTATTGTGGATCGGCTGACCAAGTCCGCGCACTTCATTCATGTTGGTACTACTTATTCTTCGGAGCGGTTAGCTGAGATTTATATCCGGGAGATTGTTCGGTTGGAGGATCGTGCAGAGAGAGTTGGGTACTCAGGTTGAGTTGAGTACAACTTTTCACCCCCAGACAGACGGGCAGTCTGAGCGCACTATTCAGATACTGGAGGATATGTGGCGTGCTTGTGTCATTGATTTTGGGGGTTCATGGGACCAGTTTCTGCCACTCGCGGAGTTTGCATATAATAATAGTTATCAGTCGAGTATTCATATGGCTCCGTATGAGGCTTTATATGGGAGGAGGTGCAGATCTCCGATCGGTTGGTTTGAGCCGGGTGAGGCTAGACTCTTGGGCACATATTATGTACATGATGCTTTAGATAAGGCGAAGTTGATTCAGGAGCGGCTTCACACGACGCAGTCTAGGCAGAAGAGCTATGCGGACAGGAAGGTCCGGGATGTATCTTTCATGGTTGGGGAGAAGGTTCTGCTGAAGGTGTCACCCATGAAGGGTGTTATGCGGTCCGGGAAGTGGGGAAAGTTGAGTACCCGGTTCATTGGGCTTTTCGAGGTGCTTTAGAGGGTTAGAGAGGTGGCTTATATATTTGCTTTGCCACTCAGCCTGTCGAGTGTGCATTCAGTATTTCATGTTTCCATGCTTCGGAAGTATGTTGGTGACCAGTCTCATGTTTTGGACTTCGTCACAGTTCAACTAGAGGGTGATATGTCTTATGAGGTGGAGCCAGTAGCTATTTTGGGTCGACAGGTCAGAAGGTTCAGATCTAAGGATATAACTTCAGTTAAGGTGCAGTGGAGAGGGAAGCCGGTGGAGGGGGCCACCTGGGAGACTGAGCGGGAGATACAAAGCATATATCCATACCTATTTGAGACTCCAATTATGTTTCTAAACTCGTTTGAGGACGAACGTTTGTTTAAGAGGGCGAGAATGTAACGACCCGGTCGGTCGTTTTGTGCAATTTGCCCTGTTTTCCCCATTCTACTTCATTTTGTGTTGTTTATCTCATTTATGTTGTGTTGGGTTGGTTGACTCGGGTTCGGAGTGATTGTGGAGAGAAAGGAGACACTTAGTCTCTTAAGCTAGTTAAATAGTTAGAAAAGTCAACCGAAAGTTGACTTATAGGTATATGATCTCGGAATGTGGTTTTTATGTTTCGTATAGCTTCGTTAGATGATTTGGGACTAAGGAGTATGTTTGTAATGTTATTTGGAGGTCCGGGAATTAGGATTGAATTGGCGAAATTAGAATTTTGGCGATTTCCGGTCGGCAGTGGAAAATTAGCTGTCGGGGTCGGAATAGAATTTTGGAAGTCGGAATAGGTTTGTAGTGTCATTTGGGATGTGTTTGCAAATGTTCAGGTCATTCGGACGTGGTTTGGTTGGTTTCGATATCGTTGGCGAGTTTCGGAAGTTTAGAAATTCCTTAGGCTTGAATTTTGAGCTAATTTTGTGTTTTAATGTTGTTTTGGGTGTTCTGAAGGTTCGACTAAGTCGGGGAAAAGTTATATGAGGTGTTGGTATATTTGGTTGGGCTCCCTAGGGACTCTGGATGACTTCGGATGGCCGTTAGAGAGTTTGAAAGTTAGAAAATGCTGCTGGTGTATTGCTGTTCTGGTGTTCCGCACCTGCGGAAAGGTGATCGTAGGTGTGCTTCGGTGACCGCAGGTCCGGAAGTGAGCCGACAAGGGATGCATTGCAGATGCTGAAGGTTAGCCGAACCTGCGAGCCCAAGTTTGGAAAGAGGAAGTTAAGTGAAATCCGCAGGTGCGAACTATTGGCCGCAGGTGCGGAAAATGGACTGCAGATGCGGAACCCCTGGGCAGAAAGTATAAATACTTGCCTTCGCGAATTTTAGGCATTGTTCATCATATTTGCATACGGGTTGAAGCTTTTGGGAGAAAATTAAAGAGGGATTTCAAGGGATTTCTGTGGAGGTAAGTTTCTTGGACCTAAAACTCGATTCTATGGTGGTATTTGACTGATTAAGCACGAATTTAGTGGAATTTAAGGGTTACAATTGGGGGATTAGGGCTTGAAATTGGAGACTTTGATTTAAGGATTTGAGGGTCCATTTGTGGTCGGATTTTGATGTATTTGGTATGTATGGACTCATGAGATTATAAGGATTTTAGTTTTGCAATTTTTATCGAATTCCGAGACGTGGGCCTGGGGGACGGGTTTGGCCAATTTCGGGATTTTTGATGTAATTTGGCTATTTTCAAGTGGGCTTTGTTCCTTTAGCATATTTTGATGATATGAATCTGATTTTGAATAGATTCAGGGCGATATGAAGCCGAGTCGAGTTGAAAAGGCAACGCGGAGTAGATTTTCATCCGGCTTGAGGTAAGTAATGATTGTAAATCTCGTCCCGAGGGTATGAAACCTCGGACTTCATATTGTAACACTATTTTGGATTGGCGCACATGCTAGATGTCGAGTGGAGTACACCGTTGGAGATTGTGTCTTGGTGATGTTCTAAAGGACAATACCACACAAGGGGGGGGGGGGGGGGGGGGGGGTGATTTGTGTGGTGTCCAATTTTCGCGTGCAATAGTTATAGAAGGACCAGGTTCTTCTATGTGTTCCAACTCCTACAATTTGTGGAATAATAAATGTAGAATTTAAAGAACACAGTGATTTTACGTGGAAAACACCTGACTCAAAAGGTGAAAAAACCACGACCTACTTCCCAGTAGAATTTTCCCAAAATCTTCACTAAATCAATGAGCCAAACAACATTTACAAAATAACTCTTTTGTAAACCTAAGGACTAACTCTAATCCCCTTGTGGCAAACTAGCCTTTAGCTATTTGCGACAAGCTTCAAGTTAACTCTAACTTGAACACTCCGTACCTATTACAATTGCTTCTAGATAAAGGTGAAAGGTACAATTTATAATTACCTACTACAATTAAACTAGACTAAAAGACAACAGATGGAACTGGTTCTTCTAGCTGGTTCAAGTAGCTTCAGAGTCGCTCACTCAATTCTCACACGAACTGCTTGCAAAATTGCTTTGGTTATTTTGCTCTCAATTCTTGTTTTGCTTCTGTGTTTGTGCATTCCTGTTCAATAAGAACACTTGACAATATATAGGATCAGTAGACAAGGAGATATACTAGAATTCGGATGCAACTCTTCCTTGGTGGAAGAATTCTAGTTGATCTAAACTCCCTAGATCCTCTTATATCTTGATTCTGTGCTTACTGAATAACGAGTCCATCTCCCTATCAGTTTGCAACCTTTTCGATTAGGAGATTTCTCTTCAGATCACTGATTGTGTTTATCTCCTGTGTGAATGATCACCTCACGTGCCATTAACTCTGCATGTCTATGTCTCCGGTGATGGACCTGGTTCAACTACGAGTTCATTTGTCAATCTTCAAAACCATTCAGCTTCTTGATCCAACAAATTCCCCCATTTTTGATGATGACAAACTCTGTACTTAGACCTGTAATCACTTTAATCCAATATTGACACTTTGTATAGCATTAAGCATTTATCATAAAGAACCAGGTTCATTAGGTTATAAATATCACAAATTTTCAATATAGCACATCTTCCCCCTTTTGGCATCATCGAAAAGTTGCAAAGTGTTAGAATTACCAGATTTATAATAATTACTCATGGCCACTGAGGCAACTGTAAGTGCAAACATGGATTAAATTTTCAATAGTCAAACAAGAATGCTGGCTATTAAAGAAAGTGAGACAAAGGTAAGAGCAGAAACAACACAATCCATTTATTAGAGCATAGTTCAGTCACCAAACACACAAAGAAATAAAAATAGTTACAACCATGAGCAAAAGATAGCAAACAAAATCCCGAATCTGGGTCATAGAGGGGTGAGGACATGCACTGGACACCTAAGGCTAGGAAGGGTTGGAGGTTGGGTTCTTTGCTTGGAGAAGAGAGAGCATATGTTGAAGAATCCCTTCATTCTTCTCCTTCTCTTTGGCCAGTTCAGCTTTGAGAGCATCTCGCTCGGCCTCAACCTCTGTAAGCCGGGTCCTCAGTCGAAGGATTTCAGCATCCTTAACCCCACCTTCATGTACAAGCGCCCTGATCTTGCTGTCACAGGCATTTTTTTTGGATGAACCAGGTTCATCATCAGGAACATTCACAATGTAGTCACATTCCATAAGCGTGTTCTTCCCAAAATGGTCCTTAACATTGGCCATTTCCGCCTTCTTCAGGGGCACTTTGAAGTGAGCCAGAACAATCGTTAGGATGAAACCATATGGGATAGCATGGGCCTTAGAGCCATTGACCACCCTGTCCAGCAACTGAACGATGAAAGAGGGATAGTTGATTTGCCTTCCACTGTCCAGGAATTCCATGAGAGTTAAATCCATATAGTTTGCTATGTGCCTCCTCTCTTGCCTGGGCAGTATGCATTTATTGACAAACTCAAAAACCACTTTGTGCTGAGGCTTCATCTCGCTTGTGTACCCAGCCCTTGGTTCCACTTCTTTATCATTGTCACTGAACCTCCTAGTGATTTGGAGTGCAGAAGGAAGGTCATCCAAGCTTGGCCACCTTTTCCTTGTATAATCATCATATCCCTCAGAGGGAATCCCAAGAATCTCACCCAGCTCCTTGGCACCAAAGGAGATTTTAATCCCCTTTACCTTACTGGAGACCCTTCCATCCTTGACCTCTGCTGTCACGACCCAACCTATGGGCCGCGACGGGCACCCGGTACCTTACTGAACCGAGTACCAACATAACATATCTTTCTTATCATACTATCATGGGTAAATGTGCCAAAATGGTCATTATGACATAATCGAAATAAAACATAAGGGAATGCTAGACATAGGACGACCTAACATGATATAGAAACTTATACATGTGACATATGCGCCTATAAGGCTGATATGACCATTTGTAAACTCAAAACATAGGCCGACAAGGCCATACAAGTATCCATATACCTGACATTTATCTACAAGCCTCTAAGAGTACATAAACATCAAAAGGTCGGGACAGGGCCCTGCCATACCAGTCAATGCATGTCCCAATCATACTGACCAAATAGGCAACTCCGAAGCAAGTGGAGTGCAACAACACCTTCCGCTGAGCTGATAGCCTACTAGGAAGATTGTCAACCTGTCTATCGAGACCTGGGGGCATGAAACACAACGTCCCCAAGAAAAAGGGATGTCAGTACGAATAGAGTACTGAGTATGTAAGGCAGAAAAGCATAACTAAGAACAGTAATGTAAAGAGAGATGTAGGAGATACAACCTGTAGCATCTGAGTGCCTTTGAGATATAGTGACATGAAATGCGTAATACATATATATACATAATCTTTTAAAAATATCCGCCTCTGTGGGAATCATCATCATCATCATATCATACCCGGCCTCAAAGAGGACTCGGTAAAAACGTACCCGGCCATGTGGAGATCAGTAAACTCAACTGATCAGTGGTTGCACAATAGGTGCCATACCCGGCCGACTATAGTGCAGCTCGGTAGAGTAAAATAGATACTATATATAATGCATGCTGGACTCATGAAATCACACTCTAAACCATTCGGAGTGACATAAGGTAGTTACACCTTCAATTAACATTATGGACATCATACCATCAATATGAACTTCACCAGGACTCAAGGATCATACATAATTTCTTAGAATGAATTTGTGAGGAAAGAACAACATGGACAACCTTAGTTGCTAGGAGTAGATTCATTATGAAATAGTGTATCGTTTAGGTTCGTTACACTTTAGATCATGCCAAAAGAATTAAGGAAGTGCCTTAACATACCTTAACCAAGTTGCGTCCTTAATACCTTCCAAGCAACTCTTCAAACAAGTAAACTCAATCTATCATATCATAAGGAGATTCAAAATCAGTGTTGAGAAAAGGCTAAGTCTGTAACTTAAGTTAGTAGCTCGTTTACGTAAATTCAGGCAGCATCTCCCCTGTAACAAGGACCTCCTCCAATACCATATACCAACAACACCAAGAAAAAAATAATAACAACATGTATTCATTATTTCTCAACCTTGTCTCTACCACAATATATCACAAAACGACCTACACACCCTAATCACTTCATACATGAAACGACAACAAAAGTAGTGTCAAACAACCTTAAAAAAATAACGACGAAAAACTAGCCCACCATTCTGTAATCATGTGTTGTTTTCCCACACCTTTTATCCTCCAAAACTCCATAAAACATCAGCAAAAGAGGCTAGCACGAAACATCCCACAAACAGTCCACTACAAGTCAAATAACTTGAACTCACGGTTTCCGATCACCGTCCCGTGAGTTCTAACTATTAAGAAACACATTTATCAACCTTACTTGATATTTAAACACTTAAATACAGATATTACACGTTTCCTAACTATGAAGTACCTTCCAAAACTCTAACTACAAAGAAAAAAGAGAGGTTGTATAATGACACTTACGTCGTAGGGATCGTTTTGATGTTATCGCTTCTCGATTTTATGCCCGGGATGATAGTCTTCTTAGAAACCCTAGAAGATAGCTTAAGGGTATGTTTATGGGTGTTCTATGGTCGTGGTATACTTAAAATTGAAGAGAAAGCTGACCTAGGACTTATATATATCAACTTTGGAAAAGTCATAGAGGTGCTAGCTTGGCACCCTAGCATTGGCCCATCTTCCGACGCTTATATCGTTTTATCCGGATGTCGTATGAGCGAACGGTTAAAAGCGTTGGAAACTAACTTCCAAGACCTTCAATTGGGTATATAATATATTCCATTAAAACCTCATATAACACACGAAATGGATTGCTCAAAAATCTTTAGTGACACACCTACTTGTCACTTATGATGTCTGCGCAGTCTCGCAAAACTGCAAATATCTCTCTACTCCTATGTCGTATCGATGAAAGCTTTAGTGAGTTGGAAAATAGACTCGTAGATCTGCAATTTTGTAGGTAGATCATCCGCTAATTCAAAGTATACTGGGAGAAAAGATCAGCTACATTTGACCTAAGTTTCAACATATTATGAATGTAATTTGTGAAGACCTTTACCAACTTTTGTTCCACAACTTGCTTGACTCAAAACGTAGCACACGACTATCATACGAAAAACATAACTCATAGAATAACCTCCTTATCATTTAATGAACCATAGTCTTGATACGCTCAATTTACACCTTAAAAGAATGTAAGCGATCGTTGTCAAATATAGTAACCCAACAAGGTTGTGGTCGAATCCCACAGAGAACAATATGAGGGCGTTTAGGAATGCTAGAGAATTATCACTTCTCGTGCAGTGCCAAACAAATATGATTTTGGGTTTTTGATAATTGTTTATAACTAAATGCGAAACTATAAACTATCCTAGAAAGCAATTAAAATGATCGAGGGCAACAAGTATCGATGCTTCGGGTATTACACTCGAGTAGCGATCCAATGTATTTCACGATTTTACAAATATGAGCGGGTAATGTTAATTAGCCACGGATAACATTTTCTTAATTAGCTTTTCTCAAATACTAACAAGACTTCCTAATTGAATTATCCCTAACCCAATTAGGAGATTAAGCACTTCC
>MDKH01028241.1:0-19037 GCA_005239495.1 Nicotiana undulata | reverse complement strand
GGTTACTATATTTGACAACGATCGCTTACCCTATTTTAAGGTGTAAATTGAGCATATCATAATAACTCGCCAATATGCCGATAATCCGCGACCCCATGAGAATATAATCCTGCAGTCCAATTGCAGGCGATGGGACTCTCCCACTTAGCCCGAAGCTACTTCTTGCACCACTCTGGACCCCACCGAAATCCTTTCTTCCTTGATGACATGATCTTGCTCAACCGACATGTCCAATCCTTCCAAATTCTTTTGTTAGCACTCTCTGAATATTCTAATTCTCTAGCATCATTCACATATTCGGCTTCCTATCGAATAGCCACTAAAATTCCTCGCAGAAACTTGCCTACCACACAACCGCTAACCTACTCACCGGAGATAACCCACCTGTGGAAATCACCAACTAACTGTCACGACCCAAATTCTACTCAGGTTGTGACGGCTCCCAACACCGGAGTCAGGCAAGCCAACATCAGTTTACTAATGAGATTACTTTACTTACTTGGATATTTAAGTACTTGTCAAATTTTAAGTTAAGAAATCATTTAATGAAGGCCGTTAAGTGAGGCAACTTAATTCAACGTAACTCAAAAATCATGTGCCAACCTATACAGTGTAGCAAAATATACCAGAAAGTCTACTAAAAGTTCCAGAACCTAGTGTCACAAGTCTACAGACGACTAGTAGAATATACAAGAGTAGACAAAACGGATGTACTACTGTCTGAAGAGAATAGACAGAAATATCCAAAATAATAGATAACTCCACAGTGCTGCTGAGGATCGCTAGGGGGAGCAGCTCACCATGAAGTCAGGTCCAGAATATGCTCTCGAGATCGCACCCCGGTCTGATAACCAGATACACCTGCCTCAAAACCTGTACAATTAAGTACAGAAGCGTAGCATGAGTACATATAAACAAATATGTACCCAGTGAGTATCCCGTCTAAGCTCGAAGAAGTAGTGACGAGAGGTAGACGTGATACTTACTAGGGTCAATACAAATAATATGATTTAATAAAGCTAGGCAGGAATAGTAGTCATGGAGAACACTAAAGCATGAAGCATCAAGTACATAAAACTGCAATTTACTCTCATGAGTCACATAACAATTATCACAAAAGTCTCAAGTTCCCCTTACGCATGGAGAAATGTATTTAATAATCAAGACTCTCAGTCAAGTACATAGCACATAATATGCCGAAGCGTACGGCCGAAGCAACGCAAAAATAAATGTGTATTGCCGAGGGTCGAATGGCTCGAACCATAGATGCATCTATTACCCCGCTCGTGAATCGATCATGCGACGCGGTTGACATAATTATAAGGCTACCCCGCTCACGAATCATACATGCGACATGGGTGCTCGTATACATACACAGAATTATCAGGAAAATTCAGGAATTTATCATGGATTATACTTGAGAAACAGAGATTTAAGCATTTGAACTTACACATAACTTCCTAATATCCTCATGTCAATTTCAAAGATAATAAGAAACTAGGAATACATGTAAAGATACAGTTAAGGCACATAAAGGCATGCTTGTGAATCCTAAATTCTACCCGACATAACATAGTAGTAGCTACGCACGGACTCTCGTCACTTTGCGCGTGCGTAACCCCCGCAAATAAGGATAATTCAATCATTTACATTTACTTATGGGGACAATTCCCTCTTACAAGGTTGGAAAGGAGACTCACTTTGTGTCGAATCTACTTCTCGGACCAAGAACACGCCCAAAACTCCGAACTCTACACCCGAGGACTCGAAACTAGCCAAATGTTATACAAATATATCAATGCATGCTCAAAGTATGGAAATTCTCCAACATATTTAGTAAATTCATCATTCTTGAATAAATCCCATAATACATCCCCGGGCCCACATGCCCGGGTTCCGGAAATGTTCGTAGAAATCACTCACCCATAACCTAAGGATCATTATATGTGATTTTTACTTGATTTCATGGCTAATTAACGGGTAATTCCTCAAATTCTCGAAAGCCCTAGGTTACTACCCAAATTCCTTGATTTTCACTAATTAGGTAGTTAATTTAACTAGTAATTCATGTATTAATCTAACACTAGGGTAGAAGTTACTTACCTCTTAGAAACTAGGTCGAATACCCTCTTGTGAGCTCTCAAAATCGCCTATGGTGAAGGAGAAATGGTTAAAAGTGGCTAAGTCCCGTGTTTAAAAAAGCTCACTGCCTTCAGTGATCTCGCACCTGCGGCTCGAGGACCGAACCTGCGGTCTCGCACCTGCGAGCGGAAGTGGCCTAGAAGGCCTGGGATCGCACCTGCGGAGGGAGGCCCATACCTGCGGCTCTGCTCCTGCGGAATCATGTCCGCACCTGCGATAATGGACCATCTAACCTGGGGCCACACCTGCGAGGCCTGGACCGCAGGAGCGGTCTCGCACCCGCAGCTGCGGTCACACCAGTTCAGCTGCACCAGCAGTTAAGGCTGCTGGTTTTTTGCCTCGTTTGGTGCCCGGGAGGCACCTGGGCCCACCCGAACCGACCTATACTACTCGGAATGACACCAAATTTTGCGAGCAAGTCATAAATGACATAACGGAACTATTCTCAGTATCAGAATTTCGTTCGGACCTCGATAACACAAAAACACGTTCCAAACCAAATTATGAACTTAAGGAAACTCTATTTGTGCTATTTGTCGTCGAAATGCTCCTGGGTCATCCAAAACCCAATCCAGACATACGCAAAAGTTCGAAATCATCATATGAAGCTACCGGAACTGTCGGAACTCGATTCCGAGGTCATTCGCTCAAAAGGTTGACCGAAGTCAAACTTGGCCAAAAAGGCCAACCTTAAGGAACTAAGTGTTCCTATACTGCTCTAAACACTTCTGAATCCCGAACCACCCATCCCCGCAAGTCATAAATCACTATACGCCGCTATAGGAAGTCTTATTTAGGGGAACGGGGTCCGAATACGCAAACGATCGGTCGGGTCGTTACATTATCCACCTCTTAAACAAACGTTCGTCCTCGAACGGGTCTAGAATCATACCTGGTGTGCTAAATAAGTGCGGATATCTTTTCCTGTAATGACCCGACCGGTCGTTTTGCGTTATCGGACCCTGTTTCCCTAAATGAGACTTCCCATAGTGGCTTCTTATGATTTATGACTTGCCTGCAAAATTTAGGGTCATGAAGGATAAGGGGTACACGAATTAAAGAAAACGAGTTTTGTTGAAAGTGGCCAATTTGAATAATACGGGTCGAGCGATTATACCCGATAATTATGGACTAGTACCATGCAAGGTACCATATGACTACGGTGGTATAATGTATAATGTATATTAACAATAAGTAGAATTTTAAGTAATTTGAGACCATTATTAATTATGCGGGTAATTGGTTAATTTCGAGTAGCGAGATATCATCTAATTAAATTAAATAATTGTTGGATAAACACTAAAATTCCCCCACCTCACGTGACATGCTGCCAAACCTCAAGAAAATGACACCTTAGTCACTTTGAATAGGTGTTAATCAAATTAAAAACATTAAAGGACACATCATGCCTTATATTGGTATATTATCACTACCATCTGAATGTATTCATTTTTACAAATTAGACCATTAGTCATGAATTGATGAGTAAAAAGCATTTCTTAACAGAACGTCCTCTTGTAAAGCTTTCAACAAATTTCAGATTTTAAACACTACATTAACAACGAGATTTCTCCAACCAAAATCCATTGAAGCGTAAATCTTCAACAGTTCAACGAAGATTTTTAGAATTTTAGCAACGTAAAATTTTGTGGTTCTAAAGGAGTACGGTGCATTCTTTTCTAAGAATATTATATGGATTTTTCCTACTCCAGTTACGAGTCCTCAGGTGTAGAGTTCGGAGTTGCGGGCGCGTTCATGGTCCGAGAGGTAGATTCGACACGAGGTGAGTCTCCTTTATAACCTTGTAAGAGGGAATTGTCCCCATAGGTGTTCTATGTGTTGTGTGTAATTGTTTGTGGGGACTACGTACGTACCAAGTGACGAGAGTCCGTACGTAGCGGCTATAATTGCTATGTCCGGGTAGTTAGGCCCCACATCATGCTCTGTTTTCTACTCGTAATGAATCATATGTTATGAAACCTTGTTATATGTAATTTCATTTCTCTGAAGTTTATGGAAATTTAACATAATAAGAAAGGAATTGTTTTACTGAAAATAATTTGAAAGGAATGGTTTTACGGAAGTAATAATGAAAGAAATTGTTTCGGGAAAGTAATATGAAAAGAAATTAATATTGTGTGTGCATGTGACCGCTTTGAAATTTACTTTCCGCGAGCGATGTGTGATTTCCCTTATCTTATGGGATAGGGACGTACGCCATGGTGGATTTAAAGATACTCCTATGGGATCGGGTCGTACGCCACAGTGGATTGAAAGGTATTTGTATGTAATTGAGTCAGCACACGAGTCGCAGGTATGATTCGCGATCGTGGGAAGCTTTATAGTAATTATATATAATTGAGTCAGCACACGAATCGCAGGTATGATTCGCGATCGTGAGGAGCTTTATGATAAATCGATATAAGTGTGTCAGCACTCGAATCACAGGTATGATTCGCGATCGAGGGAAGCTTTATGGTAATTGTATATAAATGTGTCAGCACCCGAGTCGCATGTATGATTCGCGAGCGGGGGAAGCTTTACGTCTATTCAGTGTCTAGATATTTCCTTACGACTCCGGCCGGTTTTCTTATCCTTTTGTGCACGTGACTATTTGGTATTGTTTCATGGACATTGATTTGACCGATATTTGGGGGGGGGGGGAAAGTGAAAATTGTTATTTACTTTTGGTGTTTACTTGGATTTCGGTGCCTTACACGTATTTGTTGTATACTGTCATACATGCCTACCGTTTCCATTATATCCTATTATATTCTACTGTTGGACCTTAGTGAGTGTCAAGTCGACCTCTCGTCACTACTTCTTCGAGATTAAACGGGATACTCACTGGGTACATATTTATTTATGTACTCATGCTGCACTTCTGTACTTGACTGTATAGGTTCTGAGGCTCGTGCTTCTGGTTATCAGACCGGAGCTAGATATTGACTATAGCGGACCTGACTTCACGGTGAGCTGCTTCTCCTAACGATCCTCAGCAGCACCATGGAGTTTCTTTTGCTTATGTTCCCGTCTACTTATTTCAGACAGTTGGAATTGCATATTTGTATCTTTTGTATATCCAGTTAGTATGCCCGTGATACTCGTGACACTAGTTCCTAACACACACGTAATAGTTATCATGGACTATATATATTTTTGGTTCAAGCCTCCTTATGGCTGCTTTTGGTTTAAAAATGATAAATTATCTTTTCGATATTAAGTTTCATAACTTATAACCTGGTATATGAGGAAATATGTAATTTAATGAGGAAGAACCCTTAGTTAAATAAGTGTTGGCTTGCCTGACCCTGCTGTTGGGCGCCATCAGGACCTGAGTTAGGATGTTGGGTCGTGACAAGGTGGTATCAGAGCTCTAGATTCACGTAAGTCTCACGAGTCACGGGCAAGTCTAGTATAGTCTTGCGGATCGGTACGGAGACGTCTGTACTTATCTTCGAAAGGCTACGGGGCTGTAGGAGTACTTCCCTTCTTGATTCCTCGTCGTGCGATTTTATTCCCTTAAGGCTTGTGCCTATGTTTCTTCCTACTCAATATTACGCGTCGCGAAGCGCTTGTTATGAATAGGGAACTTGAGGAGTTGTAATGGTGCTACAGATATGATGTGTGATGTTTCCGTACATAGTTGATTGGGTTGTTGCTATCGCCTTGTAAAGGGATATTATGTTATTCCAGCTCAGTAGTTGTGTGTCTGGGAGCCTTGAGACTATGCTCAAGATGTTAAGATGCTTACGGTCGGTTATCGCACGACATTGTTATGATGGTAAAATGCTTGCCCATATGTCGGGGTGATGAATGGCTCGAAGGGAGGTCTTCTCAGAGTGGGTTTCGAGATTTCAGTATTTGAGTTCCGTTAGAGGAAAGGCATTTGGACTATGAACGACCTGGTTCGGGTTGGTAAGACAGTAAGACTTGGTGTTAACGAGCAAGGTAGAGTATTCACCTGTGTTGTGGTATCGTTGTTTGATCGAATAGCATGCGTTAAGTTCGTCGTGTTATAGCTCTTTGGTTGCATTGGGTTAGAGTGTTGAAGAAGTGGTTGCCAGAGATCGTGGTGTGTAGTGGTTCAAAATTGAATAGTTACTTCTAATAAAGGCAGCTCGAGAAAGACGATCTTCGGGGAGTTTGAAGTCGTGGTGATATGTTAGTTCAAGAACCACAGAGAATGATATTGAATTGAGGCCGCAATTGAGAAGCATGCGATGAAGGGAGACAATACATATGAGAAGCGTCATTGTGGTTAGATGATGGATTATGCAGTGTATGGTGCTAATCCATCAAAGGTACGCAGTTGTGTTCTGGTGCCTCGTATAGCGGTTGATACGTTGTTCATATATTAGAAAACAGGCCTGGCAAAGAATTTTTGGTGTTGGAACTGAGTTCGGAACTTACTGCATGGATAAAGGAGGATATCTTTAGATTTTATCAAGCTTACGCATTCAACTGGGTTATGACTGCATGGGCAGGTGCACGAGGTGTGAAGCAGTGATTCCAAATAACTCAAAAGCAGTTCTTGGAACGTTCGAGGACAAACGTCTGTTTAAGTGGGGGAGAGTGTAACGACCCGACCAGTCGTTTTGCGTTATCGGACCCCGTTTCCCTAAATGAGACTTCCCATATCGGCTTCTTGTGCTTTATGACTTGCCTGAAAAATTTAGGGTCATGAAGGATAAAGGGTACATGAATTAAAGAAAATGATTTTTGTTGAAAGTGGCCAATTTGGGATAAAATACGAGTCGAGCGATACTACCCGATAATTATGAACTAGTACCATGCAAGGTACTATATGACTACGGTGGTATAATGTATACAGTATATTAACAATAAGTATAATTTTAAGTAATTTGAGACCATTATTAATTATGCGGGTAATTGGTTAATTTTCGGATAGCGAGATATCATCTAATTAAATTAAATAATTATTGGATAAACACTAAAATTCCCCCACCTCACGTGGCATGCTGCCACACCTCAAGAAAATGACACCTTAGTCACTTTGATTAGGTGTTAATCACATTAAAAACATTAAAGGACACAGCATGCCTTATATTGGTATACTATCACTACCATCTGAATGTATTCATTTTTACAAATTAGAACCTTAGTCATGAATTGATGAGTAAAAAGCATTTCTTAACAGAAAGTCCTCTTGTAAAGCTTTCAACAAATTTCAGATTTTAAACACTACATTAACAACGAGATTTCTCCAACCAAAATCCATTGAAGCGTAAATCTTCAACAGTTCAACGAAGATTTTTAGAATTTTAGCAACGTAAAATTTTGTGGTTCTAAAGGAGTACGGTGCAATCTTTACGAAGAATATTATACGGATTTTTCCTACTCCGGTTACGAGTCTTCAGATGTAGAGTTCGGAGTTGCGGGCGCGTTCTTGGTCCGAGAGGTAGATTCAACACGAGGTGAATCTCCTTTCTAAACTTGTAAGAGGGAATTGTCCCCATAGGTGTTCTATGTGCTGTGTGTAATTGTTTGTGGGGGCTACGTACGTACAAAGTGACGAGAGTCCGTACGTAGCAGCTATTATTGTTATGTTCGGGTAGTTAGGCCCCACATTATGCTCTGTTTTCTGCTCGTAATGAATCATATGTTATGAAACCTTGTTATATGTAATTTCATTTCTCTGAAGTTTATGGAAATTTAACATAATAAGAAAGGAATTATTTTACTAAAAATAATATGAAAGGAATGGTTTTACGTGAAGTAATAATGAAAGAAATTGTTACACAAAAGTAATATGAAAAGAAATGAATATTGTGTGTGCATGTGACCGCTTCGCAATTTACTTTCCATGAGCGATGTGTGATTTCCCTTATCTTATGGGATCGGGTCGTACGCCACGGCGGATTTAAAGATACTCTTATGGGATCGGGCCGTACGCCACATCGAATTGAAAGGTATTTGTATATAATTGAGTCAGCACACGAGTCGCAGGTATGATTCGCGATCGTGGGAAGCTTTATAGTAATTATATATAATTGAGTCAGCACACGAGTCGCAGGTATGATTCGCGAACGTGGGGAGCTTTATGATAAATTGATATAAGTGTGTCAGCACTCGAATCGCAGGTATGATTCGCGATCGAGGGAAGCTTTATGGTAATTGTATATAAATGTTTTAGCACCCAAGTCGCAGGGATGATTCGCGAGCAGGGGGAGCTTTACGTCTATTCAGTGTCTAGATATTTCCTTACGACTCCGGCCGGTTGTCTTATCCTTGTGTGCACGTGACTATTTGGTATTGTTTCATGAACATCGATTTGACCGATATTTAGGGGAAAAGAAAGTGAGAATTGTTATTTACTTTTGGTGTTTACTTGGATTTCGGTGCCTTACACGTATTTGATGTACACTGTCATACATGCCTACCATTTCCATTATATCTTGTTATATTCTACTGTTGGACCTTAGTGAGTGTCAAGTCGACCTCTTGTCACTACTTCTTCGAGATTAGACGGGATACTCACTAGGTACATATTTATTTATGTACTCATACTGCACTTCTGTACTTAACTGTACAGGTTCTGAGGTAGGTACTTTTGGTTATCAGACCGGAGCTAGATATTGACTGTAGCGGATCTGACTTCACGGTGAGCTGCTTCTCCTAACGATCCTCAGCAGCACCATGGAGTTTCTTTTGCTTATGTTCCCGTCTACTTATTTCAGACAGTGGGAATTGCATATTTTTATCTTTTGTATATGCAGTTAGTATGCCCGTGATACTCGTGACACTAGTTTCTGGCACACACGTAATAGTTATCATGGACCGTATATATTTTTGGTTCAAGCCTCCTTATGGCTGCTTTTGGTTTAAAAATGATAAATTATCTTTTCGATATTATGTTTCATAATTTATAACCTGGTATATGAGGAAATATGTAATTTAATGAGGAAGAACCCTTAAATAAATAAGTGTTGGCTTGCCTGACCCTGCTGTTGGGCGCCATCACGACCTGAGTTAGGATGTTGGGTCGTGACAGCTCTGCATGTCCTCTTCGGACTCCCAAGTCGCTTCCTTGACTGGTTGGCCCCTGCACTGGACCTTTATGGCAAAAACTCTCTTGGATCTCAACTGGCGATCCTGTCTATCAACAATAGCAACTGGCTCCACCTCGTAGCCCAATCTCTCATCCAACTGAATAGTGATGAAATCAACCACGTGAGAGAAGTCGGCGTGGTACCTCCAGAGCATGGATACATGGAAGACCGGATGAACCCCTAATAAACTGGGAGGTAAAGCAAGCTCTCCAACTCGCCTCAATACCTCGAAAGGACCTATAAACCTCGAGCTCAGCTTTCCCTTCTTCCCGAACCTCATAATACCCTTCATCGGCGAGACCTTCAACAGTGCCTTGTCTCCCTCCATAAAGGCTACATAACGCGCCCTCTGACCCGCGTAACTCTTCTGTCAGGACTGTGCTATGTGGAGCCTCTCCTGAATCAACTTCACTTTCTCCAACGCATCTTTCACCAGGTCGGTGCCATATAACTTAGCCTCGCCAGGCTCAAACCAGCCGATAGGAGAACGACATCGCCGACCATACAAGGCCTCAAATGGAGCCATCTCGATGCTGGACTGATAACTATTATTGTAAGCAAACTCGACCAAAGGCAAGAACTGGTCCCACTGACCTCCAAAGTCAATCACACATGCTCTGAGCATGTCCTCCAATATCTAAACTGTACGCTCCGACTGGCCATCAGTATGAGGGTGAAATGCTGTGCTGAGATCTATCTGGGTGCCCATCTCTCTGTGCAATGCTCTCCAAAAATGCAAGGTGAACTGAGGACCTCGATATGATATAATGGACACCGGCACACCGTGTAACCGGACTATTTCCCGAATGTAGATCTGGGCTAGCCTCTCAGAAGTATAGGTAGTAGCTACAAGAATGAAATGCGCCAATTTGGTCATTCTATCCACAATGACCCAAACCGCGTCAACCTTTCGCGAAGTTCGAGGCAACCCAACCACGAAGTCCATAGTGATGCGCCCCCACTTCCACTCAGGAATGGGCATCTAATGAAGTAGGCCTCCTGGCCTCTGGTGCTCATACTTAACCTGCTGGAAATTAAGACACCTAGCCACATACTCCACAATGTCCCTCTTCATCCGTCTCCACCAGAAATGCTGCTTCAAATCACGAGACTTCTTCGTAGCACCAGGATGAACAGAATATCGAGAACTGTGTGCCTCCTATAGAATCCTCCCTCTAAGGCCATCGTCATTAGGAACACATAAACGGCCCTGAAGTCTCAGAACACCATCCTCGCCAATAGTAACCTCCTTGGAACCACCCTGAACCACTGTCTCCTGAAGCTCTGCCAAACACGGATCATCAAACTGCGAGCCTTAATCTCCCCCGATAAATAAGACTGAGAAACCACATGTGCAAGAACTCGACGCGGCTCTGAAAGGTATAATCTCACCAGAAGATTAGCCAGGGACTGAATGTCCAAGGCTAGAGGTCTCTCCTCTGCGGCAATATAAGCCAAGCTACCCATACTCTTCGCTTTCCTACTCAAAGCATCTGCTATCACATTTGCCTTGCCCGGATGATAAAGAATGGTGATGTCATAGTCCTTCAGCAACTCAAGCCACCTGCGCTACCTCAAATTAAGATCCCTCTGTTTGAAAAAGTGGTGCAAGTTGCGGTGGTCTGTATAAACCTCACAAGACACCCCATAAAAGTAATGCCTCCAAATTTTAAGAGCATGAACAATCGCTGCCAACTCCAAATCGTGCACATGGTAATTCTTCTCATGAACCTTCAGTTGGTGCGAAGCATAGGCAATGACTTTCCCTTCCTGCATCAACACACATCCCAAGCCAACGCGCGAAGCGTCGCAATACACTGTATATATCCCAGAACCGGAAGGCAATACTAAAACTGGTGATGAGGTCAATGCCATCGTGAGCTTCTAAAAGCTCGCCTCACACTCGTCAGACCATTGGAACGGGGCATTCTTCTGAGTCAATCTAGTCAGTGGGGCTTCATTGGATGAAAAGCCCTCCACAAATTGTCGATAGTATCCTACTTGACCCAAGAAACTCCTGATCTCTGTAGCTGAAGTAGGACGCATCCAACTCTGAACTTCCTCAATCTTTTAAGGATCAACCTTGATTCCCTCTCCGGACACTACATGCCCCAAAAATGCCACGGAATCCAACCAGAACTCACACTTGGAGAACTTATCATATAGCTTCTGTTCCCGCAAGGTCTGGAGCACAACTCTCAAATGCTGCTCGTTCTCGCCTAGGCTACGTGAGTAAAACAAGATGTCATCAATGAAGACAATGACAAAGGAATCAATATACGGCCTGAACACCCTATTCATAAAGTCCATGAATGTTGTTGGGGAATTAGTCAAGCCAAAGGACATCACTAGGAACTCATAATGGCCATATCTCGTACGAAAAGCAGTCTTCGGAACATCTGAGGCTCGAATCTTCAGCTGGTGATACCCTGGTCTCAAATCAATCTTAGAAAACACCCGAGCACCCTGCAACTAGTCAAACAAATCATAAATGCACGATAGTGGATACTTGTTCTTAATAGTTACCTTGTTCAACTGGCGGTAATCAATACACATCCGCATAGACCCATCTTTCTTCTTTACAAATAGAACTTGAGCACCCCACGGTGATACACTCGGTCTGATAAACCCCTTAGCCAATAACTCCTCAAGCTGCTCCTTCAAATCCTCCAATTCCTTTGGAGCCATATGGTACGGGGGAATAGAAATAGGCTGAGTGCCTGGAGCTACATCAATACAGAAATCGATATCACGATTCGGAGGCATGCCCCGAAGGTTCGAAGGAAAGACATCAGCAAACTCTCGAACAACTGGCACCGAATCAATCGTCGGAGACTCAGTGGTGGTGTCTCGCACATAAGCAAGATACGCCAGACAACCCTTCTCGACCATATGTCGAGCCCTCAGGAAGGAAATAACTCTACTAGCTGCACTAACTGAGGAACCTCTCCACTCCAGCTTAAGCAACTCAGGCATGGCAAAAGTAACCGTCTTGGCATGGAAATCCAAGATGGCATGATAGGGAGATAACCGTCGAGCAACAGGAGGTCCGCTCTAGTCTCGAACCCACAGAAGGTGATCACACAAGACCGATAAATCCGGTCTACCACCACAGAATCGCCCACAAGAGTGGACACATATATAGAAGAATCCAAGGACTCACGAGGAACATCCAGAAAACAAGCAAATAAGGCTGACACATATGAATAAGTGGATTCTGGATCAAATAGCACTGATGCCTCCCTACCACATACTAAAACAGTACATGTGATCACGGCGTCTGAGGCCACTGCATCTGCTCGGGCCGGAATAGCATAGAATCTGGCTGGTGTACCTGAAGACTGACCTCCGTTGGACTGAATAGGAGCTATCTGAGCTCCCCCTGCCTGCCTCCACCTCTGGGACGACCTTTACCAGCCTGTCCTCCACCTTTGGGTGGACGGGGCGCCGGCGCTGAGTATGTAGGTTGGTAACTCTGCTGAACAGCTTTGCCCTGAAGCCTGGGACAAGTCCTCCTCATATGGCCTGACTCCCCACACTCATAACACCTCACTGGTGGCATGGCCTGCTGCCTTGAAGAAGAACCCTAGATAGCTGGGGGACGGTGAGAATTCTCTGGCATGGCACTGAAGTAAGGACTAGGAGACCCCTGATGACCAGAATACCCGCCGGAGAAACCCTGGATGGCTGGTGGGCGGTAAGAACTCTCTGGCATGGCGCTGAAATAAGGCCTCACTGGAGCACTATAGGGAGGTGGTGGAGGAGCTGAATATGGAGGCCTTCTAGGCTGGCCTCTGCTGAACTGACCCATGCCCCTGCCTGGGGCACCTCTGAAATCTCTAGAAAATGTAACTCTTTTGTCCTGCTGACCCTGCTCTCTGCCCCTCGATCGATAACCCTCAATCCGACAAGCTATCTCGACCACAAGCTGATAGGGAGTACCCATTTCCACCTCTCGGGCCATGTTGGCCCTAATACCTGAGTGCAGCCCAGCTATAAATCTCCATACTCTCTCAGCGTCAGTAGGAAGTATCATAAGGGCATGACGAGACAACTCAGAAAACCTGGCCTCATAGTCTGTCACCGACATCTACCCCTGCTCCAGCTGATCAAGCTGATACCGCAGATCTTCCCTCTCTGAGGGTGGAATATACCTGTCCAAGAACAGCTGAGTGAACTGCTCCCATATGAGAGGAGGGGAACCTGCTCGCCTACCAAGGATAAATGGCTTCCACTACCTGCGGGCCCTGCCCTCTAGCTGAAAAGTAGTGAAATCAACTCCATAGGACTCCAGAATCCTCATGTTGTGCAGTCTGTCCCTGCACCTATCAATGAAGTCCTGGGCATCCTCGCCCCTCTCACCTCCGAAGAAAGGAGGGTGCAATCGAGTCCATCTATCGAGTAGCTTCTGCGGATCGCCGTCCGCAGCTGGTCTGAGCTCTGGTGTTGCTGCTACCGGTTGAGCTCCGCCCACGGGTAGTGTACCCGGAGTCTGATATACCGCCGCTGCATGTCCTGCAGCCTGGGTAGTAGGAGTATGGACTCCCCCTCCCACCTGAGATGTGGCAGGATCCGCTGGAAATAAACCAGCCTGGGTCATAGTGTCCATGAACCGCATCATACGGCCCATGATCTCTTGGAAGCCCGGTGCAGTCATGAAATCCATTGGAGCTGGATCTGCTGGGGGCACCTCTCCCTGCTCCTCAGTAATGGGATCCCATGCCGGATCCACTGGGGGTTCTAATGGAACAATGCTAGGACGCCCTCGTCCCCTACCTCGGGTCGGTGCCCTCCCCTGGCCTCTGCCACGTCCTGGACGGTGGGAGTAGCGGCATCTCCTAGGTCAGGAACGTCAGCTGCACGAGTCCCCACCATCTGTGACAGAATAGAAGAACGAGATTTAGTAAACCATTGACTGCACGATAGAATATGAATAAAGATAGGTTTCCTAACACCCTATAGCCTCCCGAAGATAAATACAGACGTCTCGGTATCGATCCGCAAGACTCTATTAGGTTTGCCTGTGACTTATGAGACCTACATGAACCTAGAGCTCTGATACCATGTTGCCACGACCCAAATTCTACTCAGGTCGTGATGGCGCCCAACACCGGAGTCAGGCAAGCCAACACCATTTTACTAACGAGATTACTTTACTTACTTGGATATTTAAGTACTTGTCAAATTTTAAGTTAAGAGATCATTTAATGAAGGCGGTTAAGTGAGGCAACTTAATTCAACATAACTCAAAAATCATGTGCCAACCTATACAATGTAGCAATATATACCAGAAAGTCTACTAAAAGTGCCAGAACCTAGTGTCATAAGTCTACAGGCGACGAGTAGAATATACAAGACTAGACAAAACGGATGTACTACTGTCTGAAGCGAAAAGACAAAAATATCAAAAATAATAGATAACTCCACAATGTTGTTGAGGATCGCCAGGGGGAGCAGCTCACCATGAAGTCAGGTCCAGAATATGCTCTCGAGATCGCGCTCCGGTCTGATAACTAGATACACCTGCCTCAGAACGTGTACAATTAAGTACAGAAGCGTAGCATGAGTACATATAAACAAATATGTATCCAGTGAGTATCCCGTCTAAACTCGAAGAAGTAGTGACGAGAGGTAGACGTGATACTTACTAGGGTCAATACAAATAATATGATTTAATAAATCTAGGCAGGAATAGTAGTCATGGAGAACACTAAAGCATGAAGCATCAAGTACATAAAACTGCAATTTATTTTCATGAGTCACATAACAATTATCACAAAAGTTTCAAGTTCCCCTTACGCATGGAGCAATTTATTTAATAATAACAAGACTCTCGGTCAAATACATAGCACATAATATGCCAAAGCGACGCAAAAATAAATGTGCATTGCCGAGGGCCGAACAGCTCGAACCATAGATGCATCTATTACCCCGCTCGCGAATCGATCATGCGACACAGTTGACATAATTATAAGGCTACCCCGCTCACGAATCATACATGCGACACGAGTTCTCGTATACATACACAGAATTATAAGAAAAATTCAGGAATTTATCATGGATTATACTTGAGAAATAGATATTTAAGCATTTAAACTTACACATAACTTCCTAATATCCTCATGTCAATTTCAAAGATAATAAGCAACTAGGAATACATGTAAAGATACAGGTAAGGCACATAAAGGCATGTTTGTGAATCCTAAATTCTACCCGACATAACATAGTAGTAGCTACGCACGGACTCTCGTCACTTTGCGCGTGCGTAGCCCCTGCAAATAAGGATAATTAAATCATTTGCATTTACCTATAGGGACAATTCCCTCTTACAAGGTTGGAAAGGAAACTCACCTCGTGTCGAATCTACTTCTCGGACCAAGAACGCGCCCAAAACTCCGAACTCTACACCTGAGGACTCGAAACTAGCCAAATGTTATACAAATATATCAATGCATGCTCAAAGCATGGAAATTCTCCTACTTATTTAGTAAATTCATCATTCTTGAAGAAATACCAAAATACATCCAATAAAACTTAAGAATCTTCAAGTTCTTGAATTTTGTTTCAATGCGACGAACCGACCTATACTACTCGGAATGACACCAAATTTTTCGAGCAAGTCATAAATGACATAACGGAATGATTCCTGCTCTCAGAATTCTGTTCGGACCTCGATAACACAAAAACATGTTCCAAACCAAATTATGAACTTAAGGAAACTCTATTTTCTCTATTTGGCGTCGAAATGCTCCCGGGTCATCCAAAACCCAATCCGGACATACGCACAAGTCCGAAATCATCATACAAAGCTACCGGAACTGTCGGAACTCGATTCCGATGTCGTTTGCTCATAAGGTTGACCAAAGTAAAACTTGGCCAAAAAGGCCAACCTTAAGGAACTAAGTGTTCCTATACTGCTCTAAACACTTCTGAATCCCGAACCACCTGTCCCCGCAAGTCATAAATCACTATAAGTCGCTAGGGGAAGTCTTATTAGGGGTACGGGATCCAAATACGCAAAACGACCGGTCGGGTCGTTACACTGAAACCTTCCAACGACGTTGTACTTGCACACCCTCTACAACATCCATATCCCATCCAAAGCCTGTCCTCATTCACCAACTTTACCAGTCCTTCCGCTCCTCATGGACATCTACCAAATGCGCTAAAATATCTTCAAATTCACCGCCATATTGCATCCTCCTTCGTTTAAACAACTCATCTCTGTTGTATCCAACCTTACGCCAAATAACCAACATTTCAGTTTAAGCTCGTGGACCTAATCACCGTCCACTAAAATTCTCAAACCACTCCATCTTTTCCTTAAGATAGGCATTTGTCTTACCGCTAAACTCATATGTTACGCCGCCACTCTCCCACTTTAGTTAAACTCATTCCTTTAAGCACTACCTGACTTCTTTTTCTTACGCTTGGCCTTCAAGAAATTTAGCCGCCGCCTGACGCTTCTCACATGTCTTCCTTCATCGCATGCTTCTCAATTGCGGCCTCAATTCAATATCATTCTTTGCAACACCTAAACCAGCAAATCACCATAACTCCGAAGATCATCTTTCTCGAGTTGCCTTCATTAGAAACACTCATTCAATACTTGAACCACCGCACATTACGGTTTATGATAGCCGCTTCTTCAATACCACTTCACAACACTATGACCCAATGCAACTGAAGAACCATAACACCGGCGAACTTAACACATTTTATTCGATCAAAGACGACAATATCACATCACAGGTGAATACACCACCTTGCTCGATAACACCAAGTCTCATTACTTTATCCCCCAGACTTGAACATCCGTAACCCAATTGCCATTCCTCCGCCTGAACTAAAATAATGAAATCTTGAAATTACGCTTTGAGAAGACCTCCCTTCAAGTCATTCATTACCCCGACATATGGGCAAGCATTCTACCATCATATCAATACTGCGCGATAACCAATTGTAAGCATCATGACAATCTGAGCATAGTCTCCATGCTCTCAGAAACACAGCTAATGAGCTGGAACAACATAATATCCTTCTGCAGGGCGACAACAACAGCCCAATCAACTATGTACGGAAAACATCACGCACCATATATGTAGCACCATTACAATTCCTCAAATTCTCGATTTATAGAAAGCGCTACGCGACGTGTAAGATTGAGTAGGAAGAAACATAGGCATAAGCCTTAAAGAAATCAAATTGCACGATGAGGAATCAAAAAGGGAAGTACTCCTATAGCCCTCTAGCCTCTCTAAGATAAGTACAGACGTCTCCGTACCGATCCACAAGACTCTACTAGATTGCTCATGACTCGTGAAACCTAAGGGAACCTAGAGCTTTGATACGATGTTGTCACGACCCAAAATCCCCAAGGTCGTGATGGCGTCAGACACCACTGCCAGGCAAGCCAATCATTTAATAGTTGAGTTTAATTCCTGTTTTGAACAATTTCGAAATGGTTAACTTTCACTTACAGCCCAATGAGCGAATAAAAATTTATTAAGTAAATACGACATGTAAACAATTCAATTTATTAGAGTAAATCCCAAACACATCCCAGAACCCGGTGACACAAGTACATGAGCAATTTCTAAGAATTTTACAAACACTACAAAGCTTGTCCAAAATACAATTGGACAAGGAAAGTTAAAATAAAAGGAATACAATACGAGGGAGACTATGTCAACTGCGGATCGCCTCCAGATGGTGCAGCTCGCCTAAGTCTCCAAACTAGCCACATCGATATGAAAGTACTTGTGCAATAAAAATGCACAGCAAGTGTAGCATGAGTACGAAAATAACGTATACTCAGTAAGTATCCCGCCTAACCTCAGAGAGGTAGTGACGAGAGGTCGAATTAGACACTTGCTATAAGTCGGTTAAATATAATCAAGTGAGGTGCTAAGCATGAATATCATAGGAAATTTAATAATAATCAGGGATAAGAAATATCAACTTCTTTCACATTTAACACATAAATTCTTCTTCATTTTTAGCTGGAAATTTAAAACTCCTTAGGCCAATAAACAGTAATAATTACAGGAAATACGCAGCATTTATCATGCGCAAGAAAATACCGAGGGTCGAACGGTGCGGACCAACAACAATAAATTGTGCACTGCCGAGGGTCGAACGGCCCGAACCATAGATGCATCTATCTGCCCCGCTCGCAAATCGATCGTGCGACGCGATTATAAATAAATACAGGGTTATCCTGCATGCGAATCATACATGCGACCCAGGCCCCCATACATACACACATTCACACAATAAGTCCACATTTATCATGAAAGCAGTTACCCAGGAAAGTGGTAAAATTCTTTCTTAAAGGAACACGAAATATAGCATTTAAATCTTTATTTTGAAACTCATTTGCCAAGTTTAATAATATTCAATATAAAACTTTATCAGGAGCACAATCAACCACGGAGGAATCAATTCTCTTTCTAAATGATTAGGAAAGGTACACCCTATCCTTCTTAGGAAATAAATTACCAATTCAATAGCATGATCAGTCTAATATTATTGGCAGGATCACATATACAACACGTAAGGCATGCTAGTGGGTCCTAGACTACTCGGACATGGCATAACAGTAGCTACGCACGGACTCCCGTCACCTCGTGCGTACGTAGCCCCCGCAAATAATAGCGTATATTCATTTAGGCCTCATTTGTTTGCACTTAATGGAGGTCTGAATCTTAATCGTTCAGATATCAGACATTAAGTGCGTTTGTTTTTAAAGTCTGAATTTTGATCATTCAGATCTTAATAATTAAGTGTGTTTTTTTTTACTTCACAACCACTTAATGGGTC
>MDKH01066584.1:0-14736 GCA_005239495.1 Nicotiana undulata | reverse complement strand
TATTTAATTGTGAACTATTATAATTGAACAAAAAGCGCAGTAAGGTGATGGTTGGCTAGCCTATTTCCACGATAGGCTCCATCACGACCTGTTAGGATTTGGGGTCGTGACAACTATACAGTATGGAAGGCAAAGACGAAGCAAGGAAGACTATAAAAAAGTCAAAGCTCGAGCCTGAAGATCCATCTACCCAACAAGTCAAGTGATACGAGCAAAATCGAAAGAGCCGAAATCGAAAGAGCCGAAGACTCAAACAAAGCTTGATCCAAAAAACCTTCGAACATGTTCAGGTTAAAAGGCAAAAAAACCTTCGAACATGTTCAGGTTAAAAGGCAAAATATTACCTATGAGGAAGAAATGCACATCTTTGTACTTGTTCAAAGAAGACTATTGTAACCAAAAACAGTTATGGATAAAAGATCATCATCTTCGTACTCATTCAAAAAACTGTTGTAACGAAAAACAGTTATGAAATCTTTGTACTCATATTGAAAATTCTTATCAAATAAAACAGTTACAGATGAAAGATCAAAATTCTTGTATTCATTTTAAAAACTGTTATCGAATAAAACAGTTACAGATGAAAAAGCATTTCCCTCGAGATTATTGAAAACTGTTATCAATAAAAACAGTTACGGGTAAAAACCCCTACCTTTACAAAAACTGTTATGAACGCAAAACAGTTATTCTCTTGTATTAACTCGAAAAAATTGTTACATAAGAAAAACAATTACGAAATACAAGTGCATATCAAACCTGTAAAAGAAAACAGTTGCAACATGAGTTTTAGACGATGATCAAACACATGTAAAATGTTGTGAAAGTTCAAACAGAAAACTTTCTTCAAAAACATTCTTAAACATGTGAAAAATTCCTATCTCTCTATTGCATATTTACACCATTACGAAGTTGAGACGTCTTCTTCATTAAGTGTCGATAAAAAAGGGCCCTCTTTTATAAATCGTGCTCGAAAATGCACGAAGTATTGAAGCATTTTTAATGCAAAGTCAAATAACAAAGGGTGAAACAAAAACCCAAACATTAAAGTAGGTAGAAAATAAAGCCGAAATTTATTTATCGAACTTGCCAAACATAAGGCAAACATTTGTCTTCAAACCCCGAAACAAGGAAGGGGTAAACCAACTGATTATTGACGAAACGAACATGAGCGTTGGAGTTGTCATATGAATCTTTAAGTTCTGCACTCTTTTTTCCTTCGTCCGTTTTTTTCCCTATTGGTTTTTTTCGGCAAGGTTTTTAATGAGGCAGAGGCTAGGGAAAAAAGGATCAAATCTTCCACTTCCCGGTCATATCACAATGAATAACCAGAAAGTGGGGGGACTATCTGTATTGGCGAAAAAGAGACTCGCCATGTGGGTCTATTAAATGGCAACACGTGTCAGCAAAGCTTGGGGAAAAGTGAAGAATGACATGTAAATATGATATGTGAAACACCCCCAGGATCGAACATATTCATACCGTGCCTGATAGCCCGAAACAGGTCATCATAAATAGCTCGGAACAGGTGCGGGAGAATATCTCATAATTACAAATGAGGAAGGAATCAATTAATCCCGAATTATATGGGATTTATCATCATTAATCCATCAGTTACAAATCAATTATGTAACGTACAATAGATGCAATAAATGATTGTAACGGTCAGAACAAGGCAATCAATTGCAAGATTGACTCAACAGGCACGACATTGACTCAATAGGGACGAGATTGACTCAACAGGCACGCGATTGACCCAACAGGTACGGGAGTGACTCATCAGCCACGGGATTGACTCATCAGTTATGGAATTAACTCATTAGTTACGGAATTAACTCATCAGTTACGAAATTTCAGCATTTACACAACTGTTACAAGTCTTCTAAAAGTAATGGATGGGTTGAGTAAATGCTCATAATGGATCCATTATTCAAGGAGAATGGTTACTTAGATTTATCCCTATAAATAGACATAGTTTTATCACAATCAGGGGATCTGACTTTCTTCTCTGCAATTCTATACATTGTAATTCATGTCATCTTGCTTCCAAATTAGCCACATTTTGGCCCTTTAAGCTCCACTCGGCTCAACATCCTGTCAAGGATTATTCAATAAGAATTATTTCTTCTCTGCTTTATTTTTATTATATTATCTGTCATTGAATTTATTTTCGACTTCTCTATCACATTGTATTAACAAAAATTATATCTTTCGGATTGAATCGGTTGCTTGTGACCCGTCATACAAAATTATTGCTTTGACCTTGAAAGCTATTTTTTGGGTTAAACACCCGTGACCTCCCCAGGAACAGAGCTAGAAGCCTACATATAGGTTCGGTCGAACCCAATATCTTTAGTCCAAACTTTATATTTGTATTAATAAATTGATTAAATATGTATAAAAATTAAATTTAGACCCGAGTTACTAGCACCTGATGTAGCTATACTAAATTTTAGAACCCATAAAGTTCAAGTTCCAGCTACGCCTCTTGATCTCCCCATCGATCATATGCCAACGACATTATCAATTACGCCAAGACTCCCCTTCAAGTTCAACTGCCAGCCAATACTTTGGCTTACTTCAAAATGATTGTGACAACACACCCATACATCATCCATGAATTTATGAACTTTTTTTTTATGTTTAAAAGTAATCGGAGATATAAACAATTTGAGATAAAGTTGAAACTAAATGACCTTCTTTTGCAAATTTCCTATGTACTGTATTGTTTACCTTGAAAATTGTAATTACAATTATATCAGATTTTGTGGTTATAAATATATGTGATTTATTTTAATACCAATTGTTAGGCAATAGATGCTAAGTCTGAGTTAGGAGAATGAGATAAAAGCAAGGGACAATAATGATAGGCAAATCGAACAGTTGTCAGACGGGGTCTCGAGCGGGCCAGAGCTGGGCCTCGAGGTCAAGCTAGTATGCTTAACAGGGGACGGTCGATGAAGAAATAACAATATGGAGGTCCTTGAGGGTAGACTTTTATGATCAATAATGAGCAATAAATGAAGAACAATTAATGAAACACAATAAATGGAAGCAATAAATCAATGGAACAATTGTAGAGTATGTTTAAGTTAGAGAGCAGAGAATGTTCTTAATCTTTTATTGAATATCATGTGTGCCAAAAAATGATAAGGGTCCCCTTTATATAGGAGGGGGAATCCCAACATGGTACATGTATAATTATTACAAAGAAATATAGCTGGTACAACTATTTAATGGTCCGGTACGGACTTGTACTATTCTCGTAGGCGTTGTCAGCTTTAACCACGTGTTTTTGGGAGTTTTCCGCCTTTCCGAGACGGTCTTCGATCTTATTCTGTCTTGAGGTACACCGATCCCTCGATATCGTTCCTTGAGGAATGCACCTCGGGGTTGATCCTCGGTTTCTGCTCTGATCCCATCGAGACCAGGCTCGAAATGTCGTAGAGACCTCAAAATCGGCCATTTTCGGTTTTGACCGTATACAGATAGTCCCCACGTTTCTTGGAATGAAAAGACGAGAAACGATCTGAATTTTCCAACCCTTCAATGCTTCCATCATTACGCCAGTTACGCTATATCAAGCGATTAATGTGACAAGAAGGATGCTCAAAGGTCACGTTCGCACAGCTCTTGAAAAGTCTTCGAATTGATTATGGCGGTTGGCTTTCTCTTGGCCTCCCCCAACGTACATGACTGGCCCCTATAAGTATTCCTTCCTTCGCCCCTTATTTTTCATTACATCTTCAAACCTTTCCAAAGAGCTCCTCCTACTTCTCTCTTGTGTTCTTCCCCTAATTAATCTTTCTCCTTCCCTTTGAAATCTTCCAGTAAGAATGGCGAAGATCTCCAAAACTGTCCCTCAAGATAACAAAGCTCCCTAATCTTCACGCTAGTCCAAGGGCAAGGCAATAGTACCCCCTCATCTCGAGGAGTGCATCCCGAGACCTTATGAAACAACCTCCAATTTCAAGGTTGACAAGCCTTCTTCGAAGCCGGGACGGTGTGAACCCATGTCCCTATATATTAGCCTAATAACAGACATCGGGAAGGTGAAGGCCGACTGCCACTGGGGGGATGCGGTGCTGGTGGAGATTACCTCTCGAGAAGAAGACATAACGGCGTACAAGGACGAATTCCTTAGTGTATACACCTATCTATTTACCCTTGGTCCGGTAGATCCATCCGCACCGTCGATAGACCCCCTTATTCTTGACTTCTACAGGCAATATCGAGTGATACTTGGCCAGATCCATTCATCATTTTGGCGCATCGTTTATATGATTAGGCATTTTGCAAACATGGTTGAGGGGATGCTCTATACCCTCGACCACTTGATTAGAATGTACAGTCCCCGACTCTACCGGGGAGGTCTGGTTGAACTTCAAAGGCAAGCCTCAAAAGTCCTCTTTGCTTGCACCGACGAGGTCAGGGACAGATGATGGATGAGCCGCTTCGTCCGAGTTAGGACCTCAGATCTAATTTCAGTAGAGAGGATGCCATTCCCTGAAGAATGGAATATGAAACGTAAGTGAATACGTTAATTAAGTTTTTCCTTTAGATCAAATTCCCGCAAACTAATTTCCTTCTATGATGCAGCTGTTGCGTGGTATCCCGGAGCGGTTAAGGATCTCTCGGGCTGGGTTGGACAGCTTGACTCGACCTGCTCGTATGCCAGGGCTAGATGGGAAGCCAAGAATCATGGTGAGTTTTTACTCCTGCTGCACTTGAGCTCCTTAGAAGAGATACCCCCGACTGTGTCCTCATTTCTTGTGTTTATGTTTTGAGTTTGTGCAGGTCTGGGAGAGGCCTCTTTGATGAGAGAAGCACCGTCGGAAGTGGATACTCCAAAACCTATATGTGAGAATGCACGGGAAAATATTTTATTCACTTATTGATAATGATACAATGAGCCTTATATATATATATATATATATATATATATATATATAATACATGTCCTACTCCTAATACATATGGGATTAGGGTTATTTACTATATTTAACTATAAAACTAACACTCCCCCTCAAGCTGGTGCATATACATCATATGTACCGAGTTTGTTACATAAATAACTAATACGAGGACTAGTGAGGGACTTGGTGAAAATATCAGCAAGCTGATCATTCGACTTCACAAATTTTGTAGCAATATCTCCTAAGAGTTTCTTTTCTCTAACGAAGTGACAATCAATCTCAATGTGTTTAGTCCTCTCATGGAACACCAGATTTGATGCAATATGAAGGGCAACTTGATTATCGCACACAAGTTCCATCTGGCTGGTTTCACCAAATTTCAACTCCTTGAGCAATTGTTTGATCCAAATTAGCTCACATGTAGCCATAACCATTACTCGATATTCTGCTTTTGGACTAGATCGAGCAACTACATTCTGTTTCTTGGTCTTCCAAGACACCAAATTTCCTCCTACTAAAACACAATACCCAGACGTAGAACGTCTGTCAGAAGGTGATCCTGCCCAATCAACAACTGAGTATCCAACGATCTGCTCATGGCCTCGATCCTCAAACAATAACCCTTTGTCTGGAGACGATTTTATATACCGAAGAATGCGGACAACTACATCCCAATGACTATCGCAGGGAGAATCCATAAACTGACTTACAACACTCATAGGAAAGGAAATGTCAGGTCTAGTCACTGTGAGATAACTTAATTTACCAACCAGCCGCCTATATCTTGCACGATCGCTAAACGGCTCCCCCTGTCCTAGCATAAGTTTAGAATTCGGATCCATCGGAGTGTCAATCGGTCTACAACCTGTCATTCGCGTCTCCTCAAGAATGTCTAAGGCATAATTCCGTTGTGATATCACAATACCTGAGCTAGACTGAGAAACCTCAATACCTAGAAAATACTTTAGTTTTCTAGATCCTTAGTCTGAAAGTTTTGAGAGAGATGTTGCTTTAATTTGGTAATACCATCCAGATCATTGCCGGTAATAACAATATCATCAACATAGACCACCAGATAAAAACAAAGACTGGAAGTAGAATACCGATAAAACACAGAGTGATCAGCTTCACTCCGTGTCATGCCAAACTCCTGGATAACTGTGCTAAACTTACCAAAGCAGGTTCGAGGAGACTGCTTTAGACCATAAAGTGACTGGCACAAGTGACATACAAGCTCACAAGACTCCCCCTGAGGAATAAACCCAGGTAGTTGCTCCATATAAACTTCATCCTCAAGGTCACCGTGTAAAAAGACATTCTTAATGTCCAACTAATAGAGAGGCCAATGGCGAACATTAGCCATGGATAGAAAAAGGTGGACTGATTCTACCTTATCCACGGGAGAGAAGGTATCACTGTCATCGAGCCCAAATATCTAAGTATATCCCTTGGCAACAAGACGGGCCTTAAGTCGATCAACCTTGCTATCCGGACCAACCTTGACTGCATACACCCATCGACAACCAACAGTAGATTTACCTGAAGGAAGAGGAACGAGCTCCCAAGTACCACTCGTATGTAAAGCAGACATCTCTTCAATCATAGATTGTCGCCATCCTGGATGAGATAATGCCTCACCTTTAGAGTTAGGAATAGAAACATAGGAAAAAGAAGAGATAAAAACATAATAGGGTGATGACAGACGATGATAACTTAAATCGACATAATAGGGATTAGGATTAAGTGTGGTCCGTATACCTTTCCGAAGTGCAATCGGTGTACTAGGAAGAGACATGTCCGCAGGATGAGCAGGATCAGGTGCATGACATGAATCAACCGGGTCGTATGCTTGATGCCGATGATGATGATAAGGCAAGAGTGGTGTTCCTGTGGTCGGGGATCTAGGAGGAGCCACACTAGACTCCCCAACGATTGGAATGGGTAAGACTTCTGTAGCGGAAGTTGAAGGATGAGCCATAGTAACCTCCTCAAAGGTCGGTATTGGTAAGACCTCAGATATATCAAGGTGGTCAGAAGAGGTAAAGAAAGGTTTGGACTCCAAAAATGTGACATCAGCTGACATAAGGTGCTTACGAAGATCAGGTGAGTTACAGCGATATCCCTTATGAACATGAGAATGACCAAGGAAGACACACTTGAGAGCACGAGGAGCTAACTTATCTTTCCTAGGGGCTAAGGTATGAACGAAACAAGTTCTCCCAAAAACACGAGGGGGAAGAGAGTATAAGGGTGACTGAGGAAACAACACTGAATGCGGAATCTGATTTTGGATGGGAGATGAAGGCATCCGATTAATCAAATAACAAACTGTGAGAACTGCATCGCCCCAAAAATGCAACGGAATATTAGATTCAATGAGGTGCCTATTCTTTCTCTCTGCAACCCCATTTTGCTGGGGAGTATAAGGACAAGAGGTCTGATGAATAATTCCTTGAGAAGTCATAAATAGCTGAAATTGAGAGGATAAATATTCTAAGGCATTATCACTGCAAAAAGCGCGAATAGAAACACCAAACTGATTTTTGATCTCAGCACAAAAATTCTGGAATATAGAAAACAACTTAGAACGATCTTTCATTAAGAAAAGCCAAGTACATCTTGAATAATCATCAATGAAACTAACAAAATAACGAAATCCCAAGGTTAAACTGACTCTACTAGGACCCCATATATCAGAATGAACTAAGGAAAAAACAGACTCTGCACGACTCTCAATACTACGAGGAAAGGAGGCTCGGGTATGTTTCCCGAGTTGACATGACTCACAATCTAATATGGATAAACTAGACAAACTAGGCACCATCTTCTGAAGCTTGGATAGGCTTGGATGTCCTAAACGTCTGTGAATTAGGTCTGGAGGATCTGTAACTAGACATGCCTTGGAGGAATTGAGTGAGTTAAGGTAGTAAAGGCCTTCTAATTTAAGTCATGTTCCAATCGTCTGTCCCGTACTGCGGTCCTGCATAATAAAAGAATCATCAATAAAATATATACCACAATGGAGGGCACGAGTCAAATGACTAACATAAGCAAGATTGAAAGGACAGTCAGGGACATAAAAAACGGAATCTAGAGTGACAGAGGGTAGGGGATTCGCTTGTCCAACTCCTTTGGTTTTAGTTTGAGACCCATTGGCTAAAGAAACATTGGGAAGAGACAGTGAATACACAATATTTGACAAAAGTGATTTATTACCAGAGATATGATCAGAAGCGGCTGAGTCCACTACCCATTGTCCAAGAGTACTAGACTGGGAAACACAAGCAAAAGAATTACCATCAACAGAAGTAGCAGTCTGAGCAACAAAGGCTACTTGTGGAGATGTATGCTTACTTGCTCGATACTGAAGGAACTCATTATACTCCCCCTCAGATAAAGAAAATCCATGGTTACCTGTAGTCTCGATCTGAGCAACATAAGCATTTTTAGGTGGTCGACCATGTAAAGAATAACACACGTCACGAGTGTGTCCAAGTTTATGACAATAAGAGCACTTGGGTCTAGATCTTCCAAAACGACCTCCTCCTCGTCTATTCTCCATAGTATGAGATTCCCGACTCTCCACTGTCTGGGATGCAAGAACAGAGGAGTCAAGTGTCTGTGATGAGATCACTGGGTGACTTGGTGCTGCAGCAAGGCAAAGTAATCGAGAGAATAATTCATCCACTGTAGGGATAGTTGGGCTAGCAAAAATCTGGTCACGCACTGAATCAAGGTCATTCGGAAGTCCAGCGAGTGTAAGAACTAGAAACATCTTCTACCGTTGCTCTTATTGCTTTTCAATAGTAGCAGAAACTAGCATTAACTTCTCAAGTTCTTCCATGACTGCTTGTACTTGTCGCAAGTAAGTAGACATATCTGATTCTTGTTTCTTCAAGCTTGTCATTCGCGATATCATATCATAGAAACGAGATATGTCATCAATATATAAAGTACGAGCCTTTTCCCAAACTAAATAACATGCCTGGAATGGGCGAAACAAAGGCATCAATTTTGAATCAATAAATCACCACAAAATACTACATAACTGAGCATCGATCTTTTCCCAATGTGCTTTGGCCTTGTCATCTAGCTTGTTTGGTTAATTGATCTTGAACACCTTGACCTTTACACCAAAACTCAACAGACGAGGCCCAAGATAAATAATTGGAACTCCCAAGTAGGGGTTTAGAAGTAATCATCAAGACTGAATTCCCAACGCCACTGTTTTTGGAACCAAAAACATCAAGTCCGAGAGACATGGATGTATTAAAAAGAGGTCTATAAAATTATCACCAAATAACCGAAAGAATCAATTGAAAACTCCCTGAAACAGAAGAAGGAGTCACCGTTTTTGACGGAAAATTACTATAGCTGCCGAAAACAAAAATAGTGTAGTCGCCGGAAAAACTCAAAGTTGTCAGAATCAAACGAAAACAGTATGGGTAGGGTCGAATTTAGTAGACGGTTAGACTTTCCTGAAAAAGTTTTTGAAAAAGATGATCGGAAAAGGGTTCACGCGCCGACGCGTGGACCTGACGCGCCGCCGGCGTCAGAGGGTCTGGAGGTGTGGTTTTCTGGGGTTTGGTCGCCAGAGAAATCCGCACCTTCCTGTGGTGTTATTTTTCGTAAATAACCCCACCGGAGAAGGGATTTAGTAAAAGAACAGCCTGAAAGTCACTGGAAAAAGGCACAGTGACTGCCCGGACTCGCTGGTAACTGCCTAACGGGGATTTCTCCTAATACATATGGGATTAGGGTTATTTACTATATTTAACTATCAAACTAACATTATCAAAGAGAAGAAAAGAAGAAGGAAATCGTCGTTCGAGTCCTCGAAATCAAAGAAGGCTAAAGTGAAAAAACTTAAGGCCGATTCAGCGGCCTTAACTTCAGAGGAATCAGAGAGCCCCCAAGCTGGAGGCAAAGAGAAGAAGGATTCCCCGGTAGCATCCGTGGGAGGAGGAAGCATGACTGATCCATATCTTGCTGAACCGGTGGCTGTTAAGCCAGAGGCTTTAAAATCACTAATTGTTGTTGTTGTCCCACCTCGGGGCGAAGAGGTTCTTGAGGGTGGCTCGAATGATGTCCCTAAGCCAGTCGACGGCCAAAACATTCCCGAGCCGGGGGCCACTCGGTAGACGAGCTGGAGGAGCCTAATTCTAAAGCTCTCCAGAAGCAAGAGAAGGCCCCGATCGATACGTCCGGGGTTATTGAAGTAAGAGATTCTCCGCCGGGCCTGACGTTGTCCCCGAGGGAGATACGGGATGCCCACAATATAGAGTCTTATGATGTGGGGGAATCCATCGGAGATAAGGACGTGTTTGAGGGACTCTTCACTGGGGTCAAGGAGAACCCCGATCTCAACGCCTCACTCATTTTCGATGAGGTCGAGAGTCTCTACAAACAGGTAATCTTTCGTAAATTCTGTTCAGGGCCCTGATCTTCATCTTTCTAATTTTGTTTCTTTCACGCTTTCAGGCCATAATGCTTTATGATCAGACCTTTGCTAAGTTTCAAGCCGATTGTACCACTACGAGGGAGAGTTGATGATAGACTATAATTACGTATTTTAGTAGCTTATTACACTCTAATTTACTGCACTTTAATTGAGTTTGAGCTTTAGTCGCTAGTGTTTTGCACTAATTGTGTGTTTTATGCCTTGTAGGAGTGCTTTCGAGCTATATATAGATGTTATGGAATGAATTCAAGTGATTTGGAGATTTGAAGTCTGAGTAAAAGCCCAGGAAATTAAGCCGGGATCGTGTTCGGGGGTCAAATTTGATAGTTAAGAACAAACGAAGACTCGAATAGGCATATTGCGTACTGTCTAGTAAAATGAATATAACTTTTTGCTCCGATCTCCATTTGGGCTATATAATATATGGTTGGAAATTTAACTCAAAGGGATACAACTTTCATGTTCTATGTTTTTCCAAATTCCGAACTGAACAAGGTGAAAAATGCGGTCGAAACCGCGACCGCGGACCTGGACGCGGGCTGAAGAAGTGTACTGGTAAATGACCACGCGCGCGCCGCGTTTGGCCGCGGCCGCGAGCGTCCATGCTTAAAAAAGGGTCCTTTTTTGCGTAGGAGAAAATAATTGTTTAGGCCCGACCCTACTTGGTATATATACATGGAAAAGCGGTAATTTGGAGAGATTGGACATATTTTGGACACTTATTCGACCTAAGGAGGCAGAGACACAATATGAGCAAGGCAGAGAATTCTTCTACGAGTTTTTCCTTCCTCTTCCTATTTTCCATTGTTGGTTATGACTTTTAGTATTGTAGTTTTACATACTATTATGAATAGCTAATTCGTTATCTAAGGTTTTGATGGAGCCTTTTGTAGGATAAATTCTTGTTATGTTTTTATATAATTGAGCCGTTGGATTTCTCTGCTTGTTCAACTACGTGTTTATTATTTATGATTGAATGATCATCGATTGACTGTGCCTATTTATTATGTGTTTCTTGAGAAATGATACCTATTTAGGTGGTTGTTGAACAACGTCACTCCTAACGTATGTGAAAAATCAATACATCAGGTTTAAAGGTATGTTTAGAAATAACAAAATCTTGACGTGGTCATAATGAGCGGTTAGATAAAGCCAAGTAGCGTAGTTTGAAAGAATATGTTTAGTAAATTATTGTAGTTGCTCAAGAGAGAATTACGGCACCTAAAGTGCTCACGATCAGTAGAGGATACATAGACAAAATTGTAGGGAACATAGCGGGAATGATTCCGACAATTGGGAAAATAATAACTCTAGACCTCCTAAATTTAATCTCCAACCCTTAATATCTTTAGTTGTTAATTTACTGCTTTAGTTTCTTAGTTAATTAATTAGATATAAAAATCTTAATCTTTATAACTTAGAAATTTATTCGAGCTTGTCTTCTTACCAATATTGAACAATTACAGCGAAACCTTAGATCTCTGTGGGATTCGACTCTAGACTTTTAGACCGGATTATATTTTCAATGACCGCTTATCTTTTTTAGGACTAGAGTTGGGCATGATCAAGAGTGCATGAAGCTCTCTTCGGAGGCTGATGAGCTTAGAGCTCTTTTTTACCAAGAAGGAGGAAGAACTCTGTGACCTTCGGGCTCGTTTGGAGGCGGCATCCGAGAGCGAACCTACCTTGCTGAGTAGGTAATATAGTTTCTATTTTCTTTTATTTACATGCTTACCCTACTTTAGTGTTTAACACCTTTGGGTTGACCTTCGCAGCTCGAGAAGAAATTTACCCTGATGAGGGAGGATTTCCAAGCTAGGGACACTTAAATTCTCGGACTCAAGCGGTACGTGAGTTAGATAGTCTCCGATAGAGATACCCTCCAGGGGAGGTTGGCCTCGGTTGAGCATTCTCTTCAAGATGCACGGGCGGAGAGCAGTAAGCACAAGGATCTCCATGCTGAATCGATTGTCGCACTGTCCACAGCCAGGGTTGAAGCCGGTGTGCTCATATCCTCTTACAAAGAGGATGATGTCGGTGGAAATGCACATGCCAAGAAAGTGTCTGAGGAGGTTCAGATAAAACTGACCCGAGCCCTGGATCATGCCCGGTTAAAGTCTCGGAGATAGGCTCTCGATGATATACATGTAGGGGGCATCGATCTGTCTGCTGTGATAGAGAGGGTGAAGACCCTAGAAGAGGAATCAACAACCCTTCTTTCTACTGATGGTGACTCGAGCAGTGGCTCAAAAGATGATGAAGACGAAGGCGAGGTCCCCGAGGGGGAAGAGACCATCGAAGACTTGGGGGCCGAGGGCCTAGCCATTGAAGGCACAACCTCCGAGGGAGCTCTTGAAGGCACAACCCCGGTGGTAGATTAAGTTTTTATTCGTTCTCATTTTTGTGTAAGGGCTTCAGGTATGAGCCTTGTAAATACACCCCTGTGATTCCTTCAATATATATAAAAGGCCTTTTTTCGTAGTTTGTCGTCCTTCCTGTGCTTTTTTTTAATAGACTGTGATGCTTGTTGGTAACTGGTCCAAAATTTTGGACTTCAAAATGAACCCTTAGGTTTTTTCTCTTGATGAGCAATCGGTAATGGTCGATAGTTGACCGTTTGGGGCTCAGTCCCCCAGTCAAGTTTTGACTTGAGCTCTTCGACCCTTAGGTTTTAAGATCGGCCTTGAGGCCCTTCAGGATAGCCCTTGGGCTATTGTGCATTGGTCCTTAGGATCCTTTTAGATCGTCTCTGAGGCTTTTTATGCTGGCCCTTGGGCTCTTACGCATTGGCCCTTAGGCTCTTTTTAGATCGGCCCTGAGGCTCTTTAGGCTGGCCCTTAGGCTCTTACGCACTGGGTCGGTACGACCTCTAATATGGCTATAGTTTTCCGTCGTTAAAGACTTTTGAAGTTTTAGTGTTCGTCCGGCTCTTCGATGGATCGATAAGAACCTCGACTATGAGCCGTTATGTGACAATAAATGAGAACCACAGAAGGTTTGCTCAAAGGCTGATTGTTTCGAAGCCTTTTCATTATTTGGAGCTGATATGATCGAATCTCTTTTGCTTATCCCAAGGGTAGCCTGATTAACTGGTTCTTTTCAAAGTAATTTTGAAGTATTTGAAGGCCTGTGATTTTATGGAGATGGTCGGACGTCTCTGAGTCGCGTTAGTTTGTCCGGAGCTTTAAGACCGTAGTCATTGTGTTTGGCCGTAGCCTTTTAGTCCCCGAGTGAGGTAGTCTCAGTGTCTATATCGAGGGTATGACTTTTTATGGGTCTTACAAGTTCGGATATATAGCCTTGAATTTAATATCGGGATGATGCCTTTTTAAGGTCTTAAAAATTTGGGCATGCCTCGTAAAGGTCTTATAGACTTGGTACTGCCTCATGGAGGTCTTATAAGTTTGGTGTTGCCTCATGGATGTCTTATAATTTTGATATTGCCTCATGGAGGTCTTATAAGCTCGATATTGCCTCATGGAGGTCTAATGAGCTCGAAGTATCCTCATAGAGATCTTACGGGTTTGAGTTCTTGGTGGCTCGATGACAGTCCCCGAGTGTTCAAGGATTTCTGACTGTCGATTTCTTGCTTGTGGCTCAATTAAAGATTTGGTGTTGCCTCATGGAGGGCTTACATTTTTTATGTTGCCTCGTGGAGGGATTATATTTTTCCATTGCCTCATGGAGGGCTTATATTTGTTGAGCATGCCTCATCGAGGTCTTATACTTTGATGTTGCCTCTTCGAGGGATTACATGTTCGATGTTGCCTCATGGAGGGCTTACGAGTTCGAGCGAGCTGACTGTCGATGACAGTCCCCAAGTGTTCGGGAGTTGTTTTTGCTCTTGTTACACCCCATGTTTTCGTACGTTAAAGACTTATAGGATATTTCAAACAAGTGATGAGTAAATTCGTGAAGGTGAGAGGATAAGTAAATAAAAGAAAATGAATTTCGCGGAGGTTTGTCATGTTGGGATAAAATACGGCCCGAGCTAAAATACCCGATATTTATGGACTAGTGCCATACAAGATACCACATGACCATGAGAGTAAGGTGTATAAGGTGTGTTAAAAGTATGTAGTATTTTAAGTAATTTGAGATGATTCTTAACTATGTGGGTAATTGGTTAATTGTTGAATTAGTGGGAAATTAATTAAGTAATGAACCTAATTAAGAAAATAAAATAATTTGGATAAACATAAGGGGGCTTAACATGGAAACCCCCAATTTCAACACTATGACTCTTGAATTCATGTAATTAGGTGGAAAATTTAAGGGATTTTGGTGTACAAGTCATCGCACACAAGTGGGGCCCACAACCAAAGACATAAAGGCCTCTCATAATTCACTTTTCATCTCTGC
>ML282881.1:0-32097 GCA_005239495.1 Nicotiana undulata | reverse complement strand
TTACTAAAAACAAAGGTCTGAAAATAAGTACGTAGGATTGTCTTTGAAATATAAAGTAAGACAAAGCTGAAAGTGAAGAGTAGAAGGTGTAGCCAAGGCCCACGAACGTCTGCGGGTCTACCCCGATGTCTCCTGTATGAACTGATGAGATGCTCCGACCGTCAGTGACCACCGGGTTCGGCTGCGTAGTCTGCACAACATAAAGAAGTGCAGGTGTAGCATCGGTACAACCGACCCCATGTACTGAGTAAGTGCCGAGCCTAACCTCGGCGAAGTAGTGACGAGGCTAGGACCGACAACAATATATGTACCTGTGCAATTCTATATAATAACAGGAGAATATCGACGGAAATAAGCAAGTAAGACAGATACGGGGACAACATGTTGGGGGTAAAAGGGGCAACAAAAATGCTAGTACGGTAGAACAGGGTAATAACTGAAATGTAAAGATAAAGGCAGGAATTTAACTTCTCAAAACAGATAATGAACAACAAAAGGCACGGCATGTCTCCTCGTGCATAAGCTCACAATCACTCGGCACAGAATGTCCCCTCATGCATATATAATAACACTCGGCACGGAATGTCCCCTCGTGCATAACCTCACAATCACTCGGCACGGAATTTCCCCTCGTACATATATAATAACACTCGGCACGGAATGTCCCCTCGTGCGTGTAAATAATCAATGATCAACACGGCACGTCCCCTCGTGTGATGAGTAACAAACAGTCAGCACGACATGTCCCCTCGTGCGACAAATAATAAACAAAGCAACAATATAATGAAAAAGTCAACACTAAGCAGTCTCAAGAGCATGGAAATACTTAATACAGTTCTATTGCCCCGGCAAGGGGAAATCATCAATTCCAAACTCAACAAAATGTCCGACAGGGGTCTCAGCTATAACCAACCTCGCATCAGAAATACAATTTCAACAGTGTAAGCCTCAACTGAAACAAATAACTCGATGACTCTCCACGTCATGAAACAACCTCAAGGTATCACTTTGAATTCATCAATTACTCAAAGAGCGGAGAATATTAAGAACACAGTTGGTTTCATCACAAATGACTCACGGGCATGCTTGACCGCAACGCATAGGCACTCGCCACCACGCCTATACGTTGGACATGAGTTACACATAGCAAATAAGACTCTATACCTAATCCCTCAAGCTGAGGTTAAGCCAAACACTTACCTGGGCTCCAGAAATGCAAGTCAAGCCTCAATCACAGCCTCCCCTCTCGAATCCAACTCTGAATCGGTAAAATCTAGGCATAATGGATTTATTAACATCAATAAATACTCAATAAAATAATTCCCAAGCCTAATTATATATTTCATACTATTCTTCCAAGAATACTAAAATTCGACCCCGGGNAATATCTAGACATAATGGATTTATTAACATCAATAAATACTCAATAAACCAATTCCCAAGCCTAATTATATATTTCATACTATTCTTCCAAGAATACTAAAATTCGACCCCGGGCCCACACGTTCGGATTTTCGAAAATTCATGAAGGAATCAATTACCCGGAGTCTAAGGATCGAAGTTATGTAATTTATACAAGAATTCATGGCCTAACATGGAAAATCCCAAAATCCTCAAGAACCCTAAAATTACTACCTAATTCTATGATTTTTAGATGATTTAGTAGTGAATTTAACTAGGAATTAATGTTAAAACTAGAAATTTATGGGGTTTAACTTACCTCTTGCAGTGGGTGGGCGAGGAGGTGTTGCCCAAGCTTGGATGCTCTCTAATGGAGGTTGAAGATGGATAAAAATGAAGAAAACCCGAAATTTTTGGACATTTAAAAGGGCTGCCAACAGGGGTTTCCGCACCTGCGACCTTAGGACCGCAGGTGCGATCTCGCACCTGCAAGAAATTGATCGCCCCCGCGGAAGAAGGGCCTGGGACCCTAGGCTCGCACCTGCGGAGTTGGGAACCACACCAGCGGTCCCGCTCCTGCAGAGTTTTGATTGCCCCTGCGGAAGAGTCGCACCTGCAATGGCCTGGACCGCGGGTGCGGTCCCGCACCTGCGGCTGGGCAACCGCACCTGCGGTCACACCAGCTGTTGTGCACCAGCAGTGATTTTTGCTGGTTTTTGGCCTCGTGCGGGGTCTGGGAGGCACCTGGGCCCACCCGAGCCCCCGTCCAAATATACCAACAAGTCCCAAATCATTAAACGGACTTGCTAGAGCCCACGGAACACTCAACACAACGCTAAAACTAAAAATCACCCTCCAAAACCCCTGAATTCAAAACTTAAGAACTTGAAATTCTAAAATTTTATAACGATGCGCCGAACCGACCCACACAACTCGGAACGACTTCAAATTTTGCAGACAAGACATAAATAATGTAGCGGAACTATTCCCGGTCTCGAAATTGCATTCGGACCTCGGTAGCATAAAATCACATTCTTAACCAAATTTCAAGTTTTTATGAACATCCTCAAAACTTTACTAACTCTAAATCTCTCATTTTGATCCGAAACTCGTCAAATCAAGCCCGTTTTACACCAAATTTCACAGATAGAACAAATAACATATAATAAACCTATTTCGGGCTCTGGAACCTTAATACGGGCCTGGTAACACGGTTTTCACTTAGTAATTCATTTTCAAATTCCTTTATTATTTCCAGAAAACAATTTCCTTTAAAAATTCATTTCTCGGGCTTGGGACCTCGGAATTCAATTCCGGGCATACGCCCAAGTCCCATATTTTTTTTACGGACCCTCCGGGACCGTCACATCACGGCTCCGGGTCCCTTTACCAAAAATGTTGACCAAAGTCAACTTTATTCATTTAATTATCAAAAATTCTATTTTTCATCCAATTTCAATATAAAGACTTCCCGGCTACACGCCCGGGCTGTGCACGCATATCGAGGTAAGATCAACAGAGGCTTTCGGAGCCTCGGAACACAGATATAGCTAAAATTACTTAGGATGACCGTTTGGGTCATCACAAACGCATCCTGAACCAAATCTGTGCCCAATAGCCTAGCCTCACCCGGCTCAAACCAACCAACTGGAGATCTACACCTCTTACCATATAAAGCCTCATACGAGGCCATCTGAATACTGTACTGGTAGCTATTGTTATATGCAAACTCTGCGAGTGGCAGAAACTGATCCCACGAACCCCCAAAATCAATCACACAGGCACGCAACATGTCCTCTAAAATCTGAATAGTCCGTTTTGACTGCCTATCGGTCTGAGGATGAAATGTTGTGCTCAACTTTACCGGAGTACCCATACCTCTCTGCACGTCCCTCCAAAACTGAGACGTGAACTAAGTACCTCTGTCAGAAATAATACAAACCGGAACTCCGTGTAATCGGACAATCTCCCTTATATAGGTTCCAGCTAACCTCTCTGAAGTATAAGTAGTACTAACAGGAATAAAGTGCGCGGGCTTGGTCAACCGATCCACAATGACCCAAATAACATCAAAACCCTTCGAAGTACGTGGAAGCCCAACTACAAGTCCATGGTAATCCGCTCCCACTTCCATTCCAGAATATCTAACCTCTGAAGTAACCCACCTGGTCTCTGGTGCTCATACTTGACCTGCTGGCAGTTGAGACACCGTGCTACATACTCAACAATGTCTCTCTTCATCCGCCTCCGCCAATTCTACTGTATCAGATCCTGATACATCTTCGTGGCACCTGTATGAATGGAATACCGCGAGCTGTGGGCCTCTACTATATCAACTCTCGAAGTCCATCCACATTGGGCACGCAAATACGGCCCTGCATCCTCATAACTCCGTCATCACCAATAGTCACATCCCTGGCATCACCTCGACGAACCCTGTCCTGAAGAACTAACAAGTGCCAGTCATCATACTAGCGTGCCCTAATATGATCATAAAGAGAAGACCGGGAATCCATGCTAATGTAAGGCCCCAGAAAATTTTGCTAAGCAATATAGGATTTTGGGGTGCCAGGTAGACTAATTATAATATTTTATGTGCTATAAATATGATGTAAGTGAATTGGATATGGTAAACAAGTGTATAAGTCATATAATAAGTAAGGTGGGGTCCAAGGAGAGGCCTAAGTCTAAGCCAAATGGGAAAATTTCATAATAGGCTAAAATTCCAAAGGTACTTGCACTAGTCCACACTTTGAATGAGAATATATAAATATATATAAGGTATTATGTGATTATAAGCTATCAAATAAAATTTCTTCGAGTCTAGTTTCCAATACTTCAAACCGTTCATCATTTGGACATTCCTACACAAAGTTATGATCAAATTACTGAAGGTTGGAAAAATGCGATCCTGTGTCGAATCTGTGATCGCAAATCTGTCGCATTTTTGACTCTGCGATCGCATATCTGTCGCAGATTGGGCCAGTGTTGCCCAGTTTTGTGCACCTATTTCGCGATGCATTTTTCATCCCACATTCTTGTTTTGCGGTCCATTCTGCGACCGCAAACCCGGTTTTAGAGGCTTATTTTTCTTATTTTTATAACCCGACCCCATTTTCATAAATAGGTTTAGGGGCTTCATTTGGGGTCATTTTCTACTGATTTTGGAGAGAGATGAGAGCATATAGAGAGAGAAAGGAGGGGCCTAGCTTCATAATCATCCAAATCTTTCTCAAGTCTTCAAGAATCAAGGAAGATAACCCTAGGTTGTCCTCCATCCGGGTAAGTCCTACTTCCAAAATTTCATGCAAGAGGTTAAAGGTTCAAATATGTTGTGGGAGTTAGAAATAAGCCATGCATGTGGGACTAAGTTGTAGTATGTGATTTTAAAGAACTAATTTGGGTATTTCATGTTAAAATGGGTTGAGGGTAGAAGGAATTGCCATTTCTAAACCTTGTAGTCTACTTCACATGTTAGGTGTTTGATGAAATTCCTAAGTGAGTTACACCATGGGTAATCTTCCTAATTATTAATCGATTTCCGCTATATCCTTATAGATTGTTATTGCTAGAGGTGTTGGTGTATTGTAGAAACTTAAGGAAAAGCTCTTTGAGGTATGTATGGCTAACTCTAATCTTCATAGGATAAAACCGTTGTGTTCACTTTCCGGGTATTGTAAAGACCTGTAAAATTTCTTAACTAAATAAGATGCCCGGGTAGGTCCCCATGTTGTTATAACTGTAGGAATTCTTAAAAACAAACCTTTTTGAAGTAAAAGTACCCCGGGACTTAAAAGATAAAATTTTCCAGAATTGTGCGAATCTGCGATCCACTATGCGATCGCAGATCAGGTATGCGGAACGCATTGTGGTCGCATACCTAGACCATTGCTTTCCATTTTGAGGACAGTTATGCGGCCCAAAATGCGATCGCATTTTGGCAATGCGGGCCGCATAGTTGTCGCATTCTTGCACCTCCATTTTTGTGGAGGAGGTTATGCGATGCACTATGCGATCGCATAACAGGTATGCGGACTGCATAGTGGTCACATACCTGGGCAGTTTGTTTCCCATTTTGGCCTAACTGAGGGCCATTTATGCGACAGGAATGCGGACCGCATAGCAGGAACACGATCGCATTCCTGATCGCATTTCCTGCTTCGGGGCTTCTAATTTCTAAATTTTATACCCGACCCCCAGCCTAATAAAACCCCTACCCCTTTCATTTTAACGTCTATCTGCCTAAACATAGAGAGAAGGGAGAGTGAGTTTAGTGAGAAAAAGACATCACCTCCACCAAATTGGTCCTCCATTTCTACTCAGGCCTAGAAATCTTCGAGTAGTCATTGTCTTCTTCACCATAAGAGGTAAAGTTTTCACCTTATTTCTTCCTTAAATTCTCTTAATATAGCTAAAATGGGACACACCTAGGTGGTTATTGAAGATGAGAGTTAAGACCTTGCATGCATGTGATTAACTTACCATAACCTAGTAAAGGGAAGCAAGTTAGAGTAATCTTTCACTAAAAAGGGTTTAGTTAATCTAAGGGATCACATAGTGTTTGATAAAATGCCCAAATGAGTTCATGATTTCTAATTCTAAGTCTAAACATGTCATCTTGTAAATTAGATTGAAGGAGTTAGAAGGTCCAGTGGTTTGAGAATAGATATTAAAGGGAAATTCAGACTCGAGGTATGTATGGCTAACTTTAATCTTTGTAGAGTCGCCTTGTTGGTGTCCGAGCATTCGGTATGAATTCCTGGTTCGATTGTATTTGAATCGATTGTCCTATTGTGATGAGGTGAAGAATCGTGTTCTCTGAATGCCTTAAGTTGATTACCATGTCACCATGCTACTTGATATTGTGAAATATGACTCTTTGTGCTTACCGTGTCATGTGCAAGACTCATTATATGCTTGAACTTATCGGTATGAAAGAAAGTGCTACTAAATGAATGAAAAATGGTAATGAACTCAATTGTTGAATGTATCCAAGTGCTAAGGGTTGTGTAGTAAATGATGGGAAATAAAGGTGAATTGATTTAACTGATCTAAATGGTTATGGCATACCATACATGACTCACTGCTTGGTAAAGATTATTGTGCCCTTGTTTTCACATGATTGTATGGTTGTTATAAATTTATACTCTTGATGGTAGAAATCCTTTTGGTTAAATTGTTGATTGTTGTTGCTATCTAAATGATATCCGGTGGGATCAGGTTGCGCGCCGCAACATGTGAAATAAGGATGATATGTTGAGAAGTAATAAGGGTAGAATGTGATTGTACAGTGGGATCGGGTTGCATGCCGCAACAGAAGAAATAAGGGTGGAATGATGAGAAAAAATAAGGGTGGAATATGATTGTAAGGTGGGATCGGGTTGCGGGCCGCAACAGGAGAACAATTGAAATAAGGAACTGTGAAAACCTCATTTGTGATTCTCTGTATCTCTGTGCAATAATTGTTTGGTTTCTTTGGCTGCCTTCTATCTGTGCACTGCTTTAATTTTACTTAGAGTAAAGTTTGTTCATACACGCTAGTAATATTCAATGGTACTAACATCCCTTTTGCTAGGGGCGCTACATCTTTTATATGGATGTAGGTAGTTCCATAGCAGGTAGCTCCGATCGCCGATAGTGGTGCCTTCCCTCCATCTTCTCAACAGTCTTGGTGAGACCCACTTCTTCTCGGGGCCGTGTGTAGTTCATGTTGGCTCATTTTGTTTATGTCGTCTTCTTTTGAGGTATATCCTGGGCCTTGTCGCCGGCAAGTCTATGTATAATGTTCATACTCTTAGAGGCTCCGTAGACACTTTGTGGGTTGTATATATGTTTTGGGTAGTAGACGTATTTACTCGTACTCGTGGTTCCGTGTCGGAAATGTTGTACCTAGTTTATGTGTTTTGGAGTTATTAAATGTTGAACCATTAAAAGAGGAAAAATAGACTTATGTTGTAAAAGCATGCTTTGATTCTATTTTGTTGTTTCACTTATAAAATGTATATTATGATCGCGGGGTAATGCGTTGGGTAGGAAAGGCAAATCCAGGTCCGCTTGGCCGGGTTCATCCGTTTGGGCGCCGGTATCGTCCCTCGGTCTTGGGGCGTGACAGGTATGATTCTCTTGTTTATTATCTTTGGAAATTATGTGTTCTATGTGCTTAATTGGGAATTTCTCGCTTCTAAGCTATCCCATGTTACTACTATATTGTTATGCTATTTGTGTGTACAAATTGTGATTATCATGCTTCCCTCTTTTACTATGTGTGCAATCCTATTATGTGATGGGTGTGGTAAACGTGAAAGGTTGGATTGATATGAAATGTGAATAAAGAGATTGTAATGATTTGAAATACGAATCAAGAGGTTGAATTGATATGAAACATGAACCTATGAATTGGGTTGTTATGGAATATGAATTAAAGGATTGGATTGACATGAAATATGAGTCAAGAGATTCTAATGATATGAAAGATGAATCAAAGAATGAAATGATATGTGTTGGGGATCAAAAAGGTGAAAAAAATGATAATAGTGAACTAAAATATCCATGAATCGACATGAGAATGTCCTAGGGGTGAGATGGCTTATCCGATCGGGCTGGGATCGGACTCCATGCCGTACACATGGATGACATGATATTGTGATATGATGATGATTATTGTCCTCACTGTTCCAGTTGAGATGTCCTAGCCGATCGGGCAGAGATCGGAATCCGTGTGCATATGCCACGGTGTTAGCCTAGCCGATTCGGGCAGAGATCGGACTCCGTGTGAACGTGCCACAATGGTAATATGAGATGTGATGATATTCGGACCTCACCTAGGATGGCTTAGCCGATGGGGTAGATATTGGAATCCGTGTGACAACGACACAGTAATAATAATAAAAAGATGAAACTTAAAAGAACATTAACCAAAAGATGAAAAAACGGGATGAGGGGTGTGGTAATTCTTGCTCGTGTTTTCCCTCGCTTCGGTGTATTGTTGTGTGATGTCTCTATTTGTGTTTGACTGTTGATATTTATCCTATCTAGAGTAGGTTTGTTCATACATACTAGTACTATTCAATGGTACTAACGTCCCTTTTGCTGGGGGCGCTACATCTTTTATATGGATGTAGGTGGTTCTGTAGCAGGTAGCGCCGATTGCCGATATTGGTGCTTCCTCTTCCTCCCTTCTAGCAGTTCTGGTGAGCCCCACTTCCTTCTGGGGCCGTATGTTGATATATATATATTGCTCTCTTCTTTTGTATAAGTTGTTCCTTTTGAGGTATAGCCGGGGCCTTGTTGCCGGCAGGTCTATGTACACTTCTCCGTACTCTTAGAGGCTCCGTAGACACTATGTGGGTTGTAAATATATTTTGGGTAGTTGTTGTACTTACTCGTAATCGTGGTCCCGTATCAGGGATGTTGTATTTAGCATGTATGTTTGTCGCGCCCCCTTTTTCCCCTCGCGGAGAGGTTGGGTGCAGGACATTCGGGTTGAGGCAACTCTTTCCTTTTGGGAAAGGGGGTTTGCAAGTTTTGGAGAGTCGCCACCTAACGATTTTAATGGTGCGTTAGGGCACCTAAAGGGGGTTCAATTGCAACTACGTTACTAACCAAAGATTGGGTAAGGGCTTGAAATTATCCTAAGGGGAAGGTGTTAGGCACCCCTCAGGATCCACAAGTGTGGTTCCTGGCCAAATAGTTTTCGTGAATTTGTACAATTAGCAAATAACAAGTAAGGAGGCTCAAGTAAGAGAGGGTTTCAAATATTAAACAAGCAAGTGTCTGGAAAACAGTTGTGATCAAAGTTTTGAAAAAATTATAACCTAACATTTAAAGAAATGGTATCCTAGGTTTGAAATAATATGGATCACATCAATGAAATACCCGATAGACACTCCTCAAAGAAAGCCTACACCTGGTATTAGCGCATTGGTCATCGTATCCATATTCTACCCTTCCCCACCCGTGAAGATAATTAAAGCGCGTGTTGGTCACGACCTCTATTGCGTGCTATTACCCCATCCTATCAGTCCCGGAGGAGGTTAGGACTACTATCCTAAAGGGAGGTACTAGACAGACCCTCGGGTTTAAAGGTAAAATTCTAAAGCGACAGGTAAAAACACTTAGGACTGCAGCAAATGAGAAACACATAGGAGCATACAAGAGGCTCAAATTTACCTCCACAGGTTATGCACATAACTAGCACGACTCAAAAACATATAAGTGCAGTATTGATTGGAATCCTAAGACATGGTGTCTAGGTGATTTTAAAACATAACAGAAAGCAGATTTATAATTCAGAAAAGGCCTAATCAGTTTTGCCTACTGATTTCAAACCTGTTGAATGTTAGGTAGTCTACACAAGGAAGCAGATTTCCAGTTTTAACAAATTTATCCCCTAAGGCTTGCCTAGGTGTAAAAACAATGTGCCAGTATCAGAATTACTTAAAGAAAACTGCTTCAAATTATATTATTAAACACGCTATTCTAAGTGTTCGAAATTCAGGACTATTACTAACTGTTGTCAAAACTGAATAAAACTGTTTTTATCAGCCATTGAATTAGAGGTGCCTAAACGGATATGAACGCAATCCTAAGGACATGATCTCTAATGCAAAGAAATACAGAGCGATGTATATGCAGAGCCTAAGCATGATTTCTAACTGTTTAAGCGCACTTCAGTATATACGGTTATGACATGTTGATTGCTGTTATTTAACCTAAACAGGATCTCTAAGTGTCAATATTGCATTGCAGTTTCAGGAAATGCAGCTTAACTTGCTTATTGGTTTGTCAGGCCTAATGCATGATTTCTAAGTGTACATGGCAGTGATAGCAAGGGACATCATTATTAGCAGAATTTTTTTAAAGCAAAGTAAGTATGCTAAAACAGCAGAATCCTAAGAAACAGGATCTCTAATGCATGAACATATAAACCTACATGTGATCTCTATTGCGCAGATAGGAAATAAAGCCTAAGCATGGTTTCTACCCTTTTCATGACTTAAGCATGCATAGTTATCCCTCCCATTTTCATTATTTAACCCCCATAAGTTGTTTACAAATTATTACAACCCAGGAATTATGAATTACATAAACAAGTAGTAGAAAATAAGAAGTTNGGGGGGGGGGGGGGGGGGGGGGGGGGGCTCCCGGGTAATGCTCACACCCAAACTTGGTAACTAGGACTTAAACATGTGTAGTGTGGAAGTACCGACCTCAGTGTGTCAGAGTACAGAGGGAACTCAAGAGGTTCCCAAAGTAGTGCTCACACTGAAAGGGTGGAACCTAAGGGTCTAGGAATAAAGTGAAGTGCAAGAGATGAGTTCGAAAAGGTTTTGATAAAAACAGTGTTAAAAGGGACTTAAAACATTTCATAAGCAAAAAAGTTTGTTTAGTAAAACAGCTTTTGAAAAGAGAGTAGAGCAATAAACAACAGTCTAGACACAACACCCAAAAATAAGTTCATACACAGCTAAAGAACACAGAACCCAGGCAGGTTAAACAAACACAACAGGGATAATGGGGTTTGGGGACACATAGGGCACATATGTAAACATATAATTGCAGGAGCACTTAAGTACAGAATCAACCATATGCTAAAGGGGTTAAGGAACTTTAGAATTAACAGAATCAGGTAACTTAAGGTACCAGTTGCCTTGTCCAAGACAAGCTCATTCTAAACTAGTTAAGCATACCAGGGAACAGGGTTGCAGTGAGACATGCTATAGAAAGGGGAAATAACATTTCATGAACATGTTGATTCTAAGGGAGCATACATGTAAAGAGATAAGGTGGACATATTAGTGGCAAGTTGAACAACAAAACCATAAATAAAAATACACTAGAAACAAGATGAATTGAAGTAATAAAAGGACCATATTGTTCTTGGAACTTAAATTGAAATCAAGACATACCAGTATGGAAGAGAGTAAGCACAGAGCAAAGAATGAGCAAACAGCACGACTAGTCTTGGCTTTCAGCCGACTAGTAAAAAGCAGACTATTGATAGGGGCAATAGAAGGAATATGTGTGAGCAAGAGAGAGTAGAAAATAGTGTCTCCTTTCCTTTCTTTTTTCCCTTTCAATGCATGGACAGAGTATGTATATAGTTGGAACTAGGTGAAAAAGAATAAGGTAAAGAAATCAGGCTGCCTAGTAATTATAGGACTCAGAGAATCAATTAACTGTAAGTATCCCTAGAATTAAGGGAATTATTCAAATGGTGAGTGACAAATAAGGAAAGAATGTAAAACAATGTTCATGACAAGCAATTAAGTATCCCTTAATTGAAGGTTGAACTCAAACGGCTAGTAGGTAAGCATAATTAAGGAGAGTTACCATGCACAAGACATATAAGAAGACAATTTCAGACCAAATCAAGCAAGCAATTGAGACTAGGTTCGAAAAAATATCAATTAAGGAAGCAATATCAATCACAGTAACAAATCAAGGTAAAAAAATAAGTTAGAGGTTGGAAATCAGAAGAATATCTCATGAGAGATCAACAGGGCTTTTCGAATCATAGTGAATAAGGGATTCAAACAAACAGTGAAAAGAAATTCTTATGTATAACAAGAATAACCACATTATAAGCAAAGCGGTAAGTCAGGCAACAATTGAGTGACAAATAGCACAGAATCAAGGACTCGAGCAAGCATAATATTAATTGAAGAGAATCAACATGAAACAACAGGGATGTTAAGAAAGAACACAGAAACCCTAGTGTATGAAATTAGGGATCATGTGAGTCAGGGAGGCAAGAAGAACCAAAGACAAACAAGATAGGGTAAAGATCAATGAAACACAAACACATATGCAAACACACAAGCAAACCAGTAGTTTTCAGTGCTTAGGCCTAAAAATTAGGGTTTCACACAAATGCTAGTACGAATCAGCAGAGTAGACATGATACACACAAAAGAGACGAAGAGTCATAAACCCTAATAGGAAAAACAGAGTAAAATCACCAAAAATTCAAGCTACTTGTGGCAATCGAGCACATATACTAACCAAACCACAAGGAAAAGGTTTCAATAATGGTAAATATGAGGAAAATCATGAGGTAATGTTAGAAATCAACAAGGAAAACCATTTTGAAAAAGGGTTTAGGAACCCTAGTTTAAAAAAATGAAGAACCGTTTAGGGGAAACAAAAAATCTTTAAAGAAAACATCATAATAACTCGTAATATGCGTAGATCTATTGTAGATCTAAAAGAATAGGAGGTTTCAAGCATTAGGGTTTCAAAGAAAACCCCAGAAAACATAAGAAGAACCTCAAATGTCACTGGCTCAAGCCTCAAAGGTCACAGATCTTACTCGAAATCAAGCCTTGGAGGCCTGAGGCAAGAAGGAACGCCATGGGTGTGAGTAGACGGATCCTCGCCCTTAGAGGGCCTTTAGGATGAAATTACCGGCATAAGGGAACCATAGGAGGCAGAAGGTGAGGAATCCATGGTCTCCGGTGTAGAAGGTCGCCAGAGAAGATGAAAGGACTCGTTGGAGCAGGGAAGAGACTAGGGATAGAGAGTAGAGAGATGAGAGACGGTGAGAATGAGAGGGGTTAGGGGGGTTAGGTGAGTTGAATTATCGTAATGAGGATCTGGGCCGTTGATCTAATTTGATCAACGGCTCAGATTGATCCAGGCTTGGGCCGGGTAGGAGATTGGTTTGGGCTGGGTTACTGGGTCAATTAGGTGGGTTGGGTATTGGGTAATTAATTGTGTTAAAAGATTGGGGTATTGGGTTGAAATCAAAAAAATTAAAAGTGGCTAGATTTTAAATACCCGTGAAAAAAATAATTAATAAAATAGCTAATAATTATATAAAAATAATATTAATGCTAAGTAAGTAAAATTTAAGGTAATTGGATAATTATAAAATATAAAACAACTAATTATGGAATTAAAATAGCATAAATGCACAATTAGGCCACAATTGCAAAGTTTGTGTAATTATAGCTAAATAGTGTCAAATTGGTTAATTTATGAAATAATTAAATCCGAGTAGGATTAAAATAATATATTGAACTGGAACACTTTTTGGAATTATTTATAATATAGTTTATGAATAATTATTGAATATAAAATACTAAATAAATAGGAAAATGAATTGATAAAAATATGAAAAATTATGAAAAATACCATTCATTATGAAAAGTGATTTTGAAGGTAAAAAATGTAAGTATGAAAATAATTTCGAAGAAAAATTGGGTATCAACAATGTTTTGGAAGGATCTAATGTTAAAATGTTAAAAGAGGAAGAATGGACTTTATGTTGTGAATACACGTTTTGATTGTCTCATGCTATTTTATATAAGTAATGTATGCTATAACCACGGGGATACGCGTCGGGTAGAAAAGACAAATCAGGTTCGCTTGGCCGGGTTCATTCGGTTAAGCGTCGGTCCCGTCCCTCGATTTTGGGGCGTGACAACTAGCTAATACCCGCTGAGGTTCTGACAAATCTAATCTCACCAACTGTCCCGCTAAAGCCTGAACATCAAGTGCTAAAGGTCGCTCTGCTGCTGAAAGGTAAGCTAGACTTCCCAAACTCTCGGCTTTGCGACTCAAAGCATCAGCCACTACATTGGCCTTCCCCGGGTGATACAAAATAGTAAGGTCATAATCCTTGAGAAACTCTAACCATCTCCTTTGATGCAAATTCAAGTCCTTCTGCTTCAGCAAATACTGCAGACTACGATGATCGATGAAAATCTCACACTGCACTCCATACAAATAATGGCGCCAAATCTTTAAGGCATGAACAATGGCAACTAACTCAAGATCGTGCACTGGACAATTCTTCTCGTGCACCTTTAACTGTCTAGACGCGTAGGAAATTACCCTATCGTCCTGCATCAGTACCGCTCCCAAGCCAACTCTAGAAGCATCACAGCAGACTGTAGAAGAACCTGAACCAGTAGGCAAAACCAATACCAGAGTTATGGTCAATGCTGACTTGAGCTTCTGAAAGCTCTCCTCACACTCATCGGACCATCTGAATGGATCACCCTTCTGGGTCAATCTGGTCAAAGGCGAAGCAATATAAGAGAACCCTTATACAAATCGACGGTAATATCCCGCCAAACCAAGGAAACTCCTAATCTCTGTAGCTGAGGACGGTCTGAGCCAACTCTGCACCGTCTTTATCTTCTTCGGATCAACCTGAATACCCTCACTGGACACCACGTGCCCCAAGAAAGCTACTGAATCAAGCCAAAACTCACACTTGGAGAATTTTGCATAAAGCTTCTCCCCTCTCAATCTCTGTAACACAACTCTCAAATGATGAGCATGCTCCTCCTGGCTACGAGAATAAACCATGATGTCATCAATGAATACAATGATGAACGAATCAAGGTAAGGCTGAAACACGATGTTCATCAATTGCATGAACACGGCTGGGGCATTGGTCAGCCCAAATGACATAACCAGAAACTCATAATGACCATATCTGGTCCTAAAAGCAGTCTTCGGAATGTCAGAATCCCAAATCTTCAGCTGATGATACCCGGATCTCAAATCAATCTTAGAGAACACTCTAGCTCCCTGAAGCTGGTCAAACAAGTCATCAATAGGGGGAAAAGGATACCGGTTTTTCACCGTAATCTTGTTCAGCTTCCTATAATCAATACACATGCGCATGGAGCCATCCTTCTTTTTCACAAACAACACCGATGCACCCCAAGGTGACACACTAGGCCGAATGAACCCCTTATCAAAGAGTTCCTGAAGCTGCTCTTTCAACTCCTTCAACTCCGTTGGTTCCATACGATAAGGTGGAGTGGAGATAGGCTGGGTGCCTGGCACCAAATCAATACCAAAATCAACATCCCTGTCAGGTGGCATGCATGGAAGGTATGTGGAACCATGGTCAAATAAAGCCAAAGCATCACTGTGACAGATTGAGATGGTACCTGTAATCACCGCATCAGAAGCCATAGCATCAGGCCTAGCTGGGAGTGCATAGATACGTGGTTGGCCTCCACCTGCTCGACCTCCCCCTCTAGGGCGGCCTCTAGATGCCTGACCACCACCCCTGGCTGCCTGGGTAGGTGGCGAAATGACTGGGGTTGAAGTCGAGGGCTGAACCCTCTGCTGAGATGAACTACCAGGACGACGAGGATACTGACTCCATAAATGTCCAAACTCTCCACACTCAAAACAACTACCTAGAGCAGGAGATGGGGACTGAAGGGAACCCCTGCCACTAGAATAGCCACCGGATGAACCATGCATAGAAGAACCCTGGAATGATGATGCTCTGGAGGATCTCTGAGCTGGAAGTGCATTAAAGGAAGAACGTCCTGGATGAGAGATGCGGGGACCCTGCCCCGAAGATGCGTCACTGTAAGCTAGGCGAACTGGATGAGAAGATCTAAATAGGCGACCTCTACTATGCTGAAACTGCCCTCTGGAAGGGGCACCACTGAAGCTACCTGATCCCCGAGGCCTCTTGGCCTCCCTCTCCTCACGCTCCTGCCTGCGATCCGACTCAATATCCCGAGTAATGTCAACAACCTGCTCGAATGTAGCTCTAGACACTCTCTCCCTGGTTAACAAAATCTGAAGCTGATACGTGAGGCCATCTACAAACCTCCTGATCCTCTCCCTATCAGTTGGGACCAACTCAGAGGCATGTCAAGCCAACTCATAAAACTGCATCTCGTAATGTGTAACTGATAACTCTCCCTGTTGCAGTTGCTCAAACTGCCTGCGCTGCTCCTCTCTGTGGGACCGAGGAACATACTTCTCCAAAAAGATCGTGGAGAACTGCTGCCAGGTGAGGGGTGCTGAACCAACAGGCCTACGCCTCTCAGATGCCTCCCACCAAGTGAAAGCAGCACCAACAAACTGAAATGTAGCAAACGAGACCCCACCGGTATCCAAAATACCAGCAGTACGGAGTATCCTCTGACACTTATCTAGAAAACCTGGGGCATTCTCACCCTATGTGCCGCTGAAAGTCGGAGGCTGAAGTCTACTGAACCTCTTCAGCCTACGCTTCTCATCCTCGGGCATATCTGGGACTACATAGTCCTGAACTGGGGTAACCGGCTGGGCTGGGACTACCCCCGGTGCTTAAAAACTTTGTACGACCTGCTCTGGTGTCTGGGCAGCTGGAGTCTGAGTGCCTCCCCCGGCCTGAGATGTAGCGGCAGTAGTAGACATAGCAACTACCTGATCCAAACTGGTACACACTGTCAAGATCTTGGCCAGGGTCTCCTGAAGACCCAGAATGACAATAGGCACTGCCGGTGCCTGAGCTTGTCCCGTTGGAGCACCCTCGACAGGAACCTGGTCCTGAATAGTAGGGGGATTCATTGGTACTGTCCCGACTGCTGCACGGGCTGGTCCCCTAATTCCACCACGGCCTCGACCCATTGTGGGCCTGGCTGGTGTTTGGTCACCCTGATCCGCAGCTCGTGTCCTCACCATCTGTGAGAGAATGAAATAATAGGAGTTTAGATTTCCAGAATCAATAGAATGGCACGACAGAGTTCAAGAAAATGAGATTTTTTTCTGAGAGTTATGTAGCCTCTCAAAGATAAGTATAGACGTCTCTGTACCGATCCGCAAGACTCTACTAAACCTGCCCATGACCGTTGAGTCCTATGTAACCTAGTGCTTTGATACCAACTTGTCACGATTCCTAAATGGTCGTGATGGCGCCTATCGTGGAACTAGGCTAGCCACTATCACATAAATACACAATTCCTTTAATAAAATTTACCAAAAACATTAATAACAAGTATAAAATCTTCTAAGTCTTTAACATAACGTAATGTTATCTAACAGTCTAAAACCATTCCCCGTAACTAGAGTCAACTGATCACGAGCATCTAAGAATAATACTAATATTTCTAATGACATGAAACAATGTCTCCGAAGGGGCTCCTACAGCCCAAGCGCTATAAACAAGCCAAATCATGGAATCAATCACTCAGGCTCTCGACCTCTCTCATATCATAAATATCCTCACAATATTGGCCCTCGTCCTCACTCAGTCATACACTCTCAACATGCCACTCGGGCCATAAATAAACGGGGTTCTCGACCCAAAACAGTATTTCATTTCAAGAAATAATATCAATAAACCGTGAGTGTCAAAAATTTTTTAGCAAGAAAGACTGAGTGCAAAAATCATAATTTATAAGTGAGGAATATCAGTAAAGTAGCCCCATGGGGTTATAACAGATCAACACTAGGCCCCAAACATGGCTTACAACCTAAATATATCAAACATAGTAATACTATAAAACATATGCTTTAAAAGCAGTTTTGCAACTCAACAGTTGCCTAAAAAGGAACATCTTTCCAAATTTCCACTTCGTGCACGCCCCACAATCGTCATCCAGTGTGTGTGTCACTCCAAAACCGTGAAAGGATGTAAAGTCCGGGGTTTCAAACCCTCAGGACAGGATTTAAAGACATTACTTACCTCAAACTAGCCCGAAAAGATATTCCGCAACACGCTTGCCCCTCAAATCAACTTCCGAGTGCTCCAAATATATCAAGTTCAGATTTTTCACATCAAGATATGCTAAGGGGATGAAACCCAATAGAAAAATTATCAACTTTAAGCACAATTCCCGAAATTAGTCAAAACCTGACCCCCGGTCCCACGTCTCGGAAATTGACAAAATTTATACCAAAACGATCCTCATCATCTCACGAGTCCGTACATATAAAGAACTTTGAAATCGGAGTCCAAAATGAACCCTCAAATCACCCCTAAAACGTCTCTTAAACTCAAGCCCTAGTTTCCCCTTTTTCCATTGATTTTCCCAATTAAACATTGTTAATTTGGTCCTTAATCACATATAATCGAGTTAATGAGTCCAAAAATCTTACCTCAATGAAGAACAAACGTTTCCCTCTTCAAAAACCCTCAAAAACTCTAATCCCGTTTTAAAATGGTGGAAAAGTGGGCAAGGGTCGCGAATGGGTTTAATTTATACTGCCCAGTTAATTCTTCATTGCGATCGCGGACATCAAGTCGCAATCAAGAAGAGAAATTTCCCTGCCTCACAATTTAACCTTATGCGATCGCGAATAAAACCACGCGATCGCGATTCATTAAGCCTCAACCCAACGCGATCGCGGTCCTATCCACACGACCGCGTAGCATAACCAACCAGCCCCCACACGCGCCTCTCTATCTCTACGCGATTGCGCCAAGACCCACGCGACCGCACTGACCAGCACTGCTCACCTACACAATCGCACTCCTACTCTTGTGATCGGGATTCACAAAAATGGCATGGTCTCAGTTTACTCTACATGATCGCAGCAATAGCCATGCGATCGCGATGAAGGGACACCAGTTTGCTGTAACACCAGAAAACATCAGACTCCTTAGGACTAAAAGTGGCCGTTTGAGCATACAAAATGCACCCGAGGCCCCCGGGACCTCAACCAAACCTACCAATATATCCCATAACATCATGCAAACTTCGTCGAGCCTTCGAAACACCAAAAATAATATCAAAACACCAAAATTACATCAAATTCAGGCCTATGAATTTTGAAATTTCTAAATTCCACCAACGACGCCGAAACTATCCAAACACCTCCGATTGACCTGAAATTTTGCACACATATCCAAAATGACATTTCGAACCTGTTCCAACTTCCAAAATTCCATTCCGACCCCGATAGCCTATTTTCCACTGCCGACCGGATATCACCAAAAACTAACTTTCGCCAATTCAAGCCTAATTCTACACCGGACATCACAAAAATATTCTGAACACACTCCTATTATGCTATCAGCCTCCAAGGTTTCACGAGTTTGTTTCCCGTGGGTTATTGTGAACTTCGTCATCTTTTTTGTTGCGGTATAGGTCACACCATTAACCTATTCCATAAGTGGTTCTACCCGTAGCAGTTAAGGATGTCTATGTTATTCATTTCGGTAAAGTGATACTGAAGCATGTCTAAGTATGTCTCTAAGTCCCTATTGAGGTATATTATAGAGATTTTAATGTTTATAATATAGTGATACCACGCATCTTCATGCATATGCATTTACCACCGGGCTACGACCGGTTGAGAAATTACCACCGGTTGGGCAATTATGTATCATTATTTACCACCGTATGCCAGTCATGTATATTCATTTACCACCGAGCTACAGCCGGTTGGACAGTCAGGAATTTACCATCGAGCTACAGCCAATTGGGCAGTCATACATTTACCACTGTGCGACGGCCGGTGGGGCAGTTGCCACTGATCAGTTGGGCAGTCATGCATCATACGATATGTATAATAGTCTTAGAGGGAAGTATATATATATATATATATATATATATATAATGTTGAATTATGGTTATGTTTCAGTTCTGCCTTACATATTCAGTACATTATTCTTACAGACGTCCTTTTTTTGGGGACGCTGCATTCATGACTATTATACGATATGTATAATAGTCTTAGAGGGAAGTATTATATATATATATATATATATATAATGTTGAATTATGGTTATGTGTCAGTTCTGCCTTACATATTCAGTACATTATTCTTACATACGTCCTTTTTTTGGGGACGCTGCATTCATGCCTGCAGGTATATACGAGATTGGCATTCAGCAAAAGGATCGGTAAGACTCCACCTCATTTGGAGTGCAGCCGAGTCTATAAGTCATCGTGTCAGGGTTTTCTACAGACTTATGAGTAGGTCGGTACCCTGTTCCATTTGATGTCAAATAATCTTAGAGGCGTTTTAGATAGAGGTTCATTTTTTACAATATGTCAGAAGCCTTGACGGCCTATATGTGTAAGACGTAATCCTCTGATTATTATTCGGCACAAGAATAGGAACATTAGACTCCCAAGAACACTCTTGCGGACAAGAGGAATGTGACCTTCAGTAATAATTGTCGCATACTTCTCTACACTCTCCAAAGAAGAAGATTGTTCAACGATAGATGAATTTTCCCTTGTAAAGACTATCTCAGCAGGAATAATTTCGTCAACTTTGGGTTCACGAATATCATCTTTACTCTTAGAAACAGAATGAGAAGACCTAGCTCTAGGGGACAACAAACACCTAGCGGAAGGAGGAGAAATCAGAGGGGAAGAAGAACCTCTAGTAGAGGCAGATCCCAGACTCCTCAGTCGACCACCTCTCCGGCTCCTAGATGGAGCAGAAGAAGATGCCAGAGTCTCTACGTCTATAACCTTTTCTGGTTGGTTTGATGAAGACATCTTTACGAAAACAAAGGAAAATTCTTTGCAAAAGAGGAATTAAGTATGGAAGTGTTCCGTGAAAGTAAAGAAAGGAAGAAGACTATTTATACATAAGGGAAACCGTCAAAACATGGAAGAATAATGATGGAAATTCGCAATTAAAGATTTCACTTCAGGACTGATATACATGCAAAAAGCCTTAAAAAGCGCCGATTTATTGCAGAGCCAATCAGAAAAGGACACATGGAAGGAGCATTAAATGGAAGTGATAAACGACGACTGTGTTAAAAAAAGATACAATGTTACGAAGCAAAGCGGCGGAAAAATATTCCCGCCATAAATGTATATCCACTTACCAAATATTAATCGATAAATATATGGTAAGTGGGGGGACTATCTGTATTGGTAAAAAAGAGTATCACACGTAAGCAAGACCTTGACAACTCAGCTAGCTACGTGGACCAAGAAAAGCGCAACAAATAGACTTGATTCTGTAAAGAGGTACGGGACAAAGAGGCACGATCAATAAACCTACGAGTTCATCATCATCCACTATTGAACCTGCGACATCCACGGCGTCGGGGTCTTTGATGACGTCACTACCTGACCCCGACTTCGCTAATTGCTACGCTTCTGCGCCTTCGCCTTTCAACTGTTGATTTTTTGTGCAGTCTTGGGTGATGCGATAGCATTCCTGGGCTGTGTGCGGTTCGCCGCAGATGCTGAACACTCCCCACGGGGTAGGAAACTTGATGACTTGATACAAGCTGGACGGGATGACCCTCATGGCGTGTATCCAGGGTCGTCCTATAATGGCGTTGTAAGCTGTGTCTTGATTCATGACGTGAAATGTTGTTTCCAAGGTGACGTCCCCGACCATAACGGGAAGTGTGATATCTTAGGAGGTCTGTTCGACTGCATTGTTAAGACCTGTTAGTGTCATGTAGCGTGGTACTATCTTATCCTCGAGTTTCATTTGTGTGAGAACTCTGGGGTGGATAATACACGCACCGCTTCCATCGTCTACCATGATCCTTTTTACATTGGTATCTGAAATTCGTAAAGTAATGACAAGAGCATCATAGTGAGGAAAGGCCAAACCGTGGGTATCCGACTTATCGAAGATGATACTTTCTTCGTGGTCGTCATACCGTTCATGGGTGATCGACCACTTCAACTTGTGGGTGGTGGTGAATTTCACGTGGTTGATTGCCGCGTCGTCGCCTCTGCCGATGATCATTTGGATGGTGCGAGCTGGGGAGAGCGGCATTGGGGGGACTTGATGTTGTTCCCGTCCACGGGCGAAATTGTCTCTTCCTCGGTCGCTCATCAGCTCCCTCAAATGTCCTTGGTGGAGCATGTTTACTACATCTTGCCGCAAGGATATACAATCCTCGGTCTTATAGCCTCGTTCCTGATGGAATTCGCAAAGGGCATTTGACTTTCTGGTGTTTGGGTCGGACTTCATCTTTTGCGCCCATTTCACCTTGGGGCCGAGCTTCTCTAGGGCATAGACTATTTCTGAAAGAGAAACACATAAATTATGAGCAGATAATAGTGGAGGAATACCTCTTTCGTTTCGGTGAGTCTTTGTCTCTAGCCTAGATGGGTCGTCGCCATGGCGGGGGGTGTGGGGTGTGGGGGGTGGTAAGACGACCATTCTGACAGACAGCGCCAAATTGTTTGACCAATAAGTGTTAAGTTTTTTGTTAAACTAATTAAGTAAAGTAATAATGGGCAAATCCTAGTTAAACGTAATAAATTTCGGATCTACAACTAGAAGATATTAGTGATATGAGACCGTATTCAAGATTATTAGATATCTTGTATATACTCAATGATTGTCAAAGAATAGGAGAATATATAATGGTAGGCAATAAATGTAAATAGAAGGATTTTATCACCAAAATATTGAATGATGTGGATGATACTCCTTCTGAGCAACGTGTGACAATAAACTATGAAGATGGACAAAGTGTTCTTGGATTTTGTGAGTGAAAAAGTAGAACAAACAATGAAATCAAACAGGAGCGACAAGACAGGTTTTTTGTATATATTCTTGATAGTCAACTTCTTACAAAATGCTCTTATCAGAAAAGTGAAGATCCCTTCTTTGTTTCCTATCTCTTACTATTTATAATGAATGTTCCTAGGAAATTCTAAAAAGTACAATCATGAGAATATTCAATATAATATTCCTTTCTGTATTTCTAAGATTATCCCAGCCCTTACTACTGCTCTTCTCTGCTCGACCACGGCCTCGATCTTTCGCATGACAACTCCTCGCTATTGGGCTCTGCTCGACCTCGGCCATAACTCGTTCATTTGCATTTGGTGGACCTAGTCGGATTTTGACCCACACATTTTCTTGACATTTTAAATTGCAAATTGGAGCCTAAAGTTCACTTATAGAAGTTTAAATTTCAGGACATTATCTTGAAATTCGAAATTTTACAAATAAAACTCTTGTGAGTTTGAGAAGGAGAAATAGAAGAAAAGACGGTTTTATAAAGAAATCGTTGTGTGCCAACGATACGTGGAAGGATATTATTGTTTAAATATTTTTTACTTATTAAAGAGTGATTTAATTCCGATTAAAAATGATGGCTGATTTTTAATCAAGTTAAAATGGCTATATGTCAAAATAAGCTTGAGTTATTTTATGGTTAGAAAAAATAAATTGATGATTGAACTACTACAACTATGCTATAAGTTGAGCATTAACATTACCTATTAACTCCCTAAAAAGACCAAAGTCATGTGTCTGCAGGAGTTTTTACGGAGGAGAAACTGTATCAGTTTGACCAGAACTCGTAGATTGCGACCAGCTTGAAAATTTATTTTTACAGTCGCCTGATCCTTTTGCTTTGACGGGATATATAGTAAAAATAAATAAATGATTATAAGGCCATTATTTACTGGTCCATGGAAGCATCACCGCTGGAAAGGGAGTCTGAGATTTTGTTCAAACATATGCTATTATAGAAATAATGGTCATCCATTAGAGTCCGACGTTGTCTCCACTAACAAAGCCATAACAGGGCTAATGAAAAAGGGTTTAATTGAACAGGCTCGAAAGCTGTTCGACGAAACGCCTGAGAGAACCGTTGTCTCATGGAATACCACGATTGCTGGTTATTCCAAATGGGGTAAGTTCACCGAAGCGTTAAACTTAGTTTCTTTGATGCACGGCAGCTATATGGAGCTAAATGAGTCCACTTTTTCCTCAGTGCTAAGTGTTTGTGCTCGATCACAGTCGCTCAGTCGTGGTAAGCAAGTCCATGGGCTAGTCTTGAAATCTGGATATCAAAGTTTTCGTTTTGTGGGTAGTGCTTTATTGTATCTTTACTCCACTTGTTGTGAAATTGAAGATGCGAGGATGGTATTTGATGTGTTCCATCAGGAGAATGAGTTGTTATGGAGCTTGATGCTTGCGGGATATGTTCAATGTAACTTGCTAACTGATGCTTTGGAGATATTTAGGAAAATGCCGACCCGTGATGTTGTTGCTTGGACCACTTTGATTTCTGGATACTCAAAGGTCGAAGGTGGATGTCCCAAGGCTTTAGAGTTGTTTAGGTCAATGAGAGAGGACGATAACGTGGTCCCGAATGAATTCACGTTGGACTGTGTTTTGAGGGCTTCCGGTAGATTGGGATCTTTATATGAGGGTAGAGCACATCATGGGTTGGTAGTGAAGCTTGGGTTTGAGGGGGATAATTCAGTTTCTGGTGCACTGGTTGATTTTTATTGTAACTGTGAGGTTCTTGATGATGCTATATTGGCTTATAGTGCACTAGTTAATCCTTCCTTAAATGATTCGAACTTGCTTATTGGAGGGCTAATCAATGCAGGCAGGATTGGGGAAGCTCGATCACTGTTTAATGGATTGATCAAGGGGGATCCTGTTTCATACAGTTTGATGCTTAAAGGATATGCCATGTCTGGCCTAGTGGAGGAGTCAAAACAGTTGTTTCTAGAGATGCCGGAACGAACTTTAATTTCCCTCAATACCATGATTACTGTGTACTCAAGGAATGGTGGAATCGATAAAGCTGTAGAGCTTTTTGAAGAAGCCAAAGTACAGGAAAATTCTGTTACTTGGAATTCTATGATTTCAGGATATACCCAAAATGATCAACATGAGAGTGCGTTAAAGTTGTATACGACCATGAGAAGGTTAGCAATTAGCCAAACTAGGTCAACATTTGCTGTCCTGTTTCACGCTTGCTCCTGCCTTGGATCACTTCAGCAAGGTAAATTGATTCACGCAGATTTGATTAAAACTCCATTCGGATCCAATAACTATGTTGGAACAGCTCTTGTTGACATGTACTCCAAATGTGGGAGCCTTGGTGATGCTCAAGCATCGTTTCACAGCATTGGTTTTCCTAATGTAGCAGCATGGACAGCTCTGATTAATGGGTATGCACATCACGGGCTTGGCTCTGAGGCGCTTAAACGTTTTCACCAAATGTTAGACGAAGGAATCGATCCAAATGCAGCAACTTTTGTGGGTGTCTTATTGGCTTGTACTCGTGTAGGTTTGGTGGGGGAGGGCACAAGACTTTTCCACGTTATGCAAGAACAATATGGTATAACACCCACCCTGGAACACTACACGTGCTTGGTAGATCTTCTTGGTAGATCAGGTCATCTACATGAAGCTGAGAAGCTTGTTAACGGAATGCATATTGAACCAGATAGCATTATCTTTGTTGCACTGCTTAATGCTTGTTGGTTCTGGATGGACGTGGAAATTGGCGAGAGGGTCGCTGAGAAACTGTTCTCATTGGATCCCAAGTCTACGTCCGGCTGTGTTATCATGTCCAATATGTATGCAGGATTTGGCAGGTGGTTGGAGAAGATGAGAGCTAGGAAAGCAATGAGAAATCTGCAGTATAAGAAGGATCCTGGATGTAGTTGGATTGAACTAAACAACAAGGTTCAATTTTTTTTATGTAGATGATAGAACACATCATTTTTGTGATATAATTTACTCGATTTTGGAAAACCTAACAGCAAATGTAAATTCTGAAATTAATTTTGATTGTACTTCTTCAAGATTATATGGGGAAAGCGAGTTACTATCTTAGTTAATCTTCCTGATTACATTGATATTGCAGAACACCCGTGGTATTTGATTGATATTATTTGTTTTTTGTCCAAAAAATGCAGTTAGCGTCGATGAATCCATAGCATCATGTAAACTTGTTCAATTTGTGTTCCTGCTGCTTCATCATTTTGACTTCTCTATGCTTCTACTCTGTTTTCCCCCAGTTTTTTTTCTTTTTTTTAAATTGTCTAAATCTTGCCTCACTTTCTATATAGCAATATTGAATTTCATGACAGACAAATGGGTGTTAGTTGGCTTTGGCACATGAATGATCCTTCATCCTAGGAGGGTGCCTGAGATCAAAATTAGTCCTAGATTCATATGGCTAATATCTGTATATGAGGCCTTCATCTGCCCAGATTAATGCATGTCGAAAATCATAATGTCTCAAAGGCACAGGTTCGGTAGGTGTTGATTTATTCTGAGATATTGTCGTTCTTGTTCATAAGTCTTCAACATTTTGACGGGTCCTCAGTATATATTCTTTCATTATCCTCTGACACTATTGATTACAAAGTGGTATACATTTCATATTCCTTAGAAATAGTAGGAATATTAGCTTCTGGAGCTGTGTCCACTTTCCCAGCAAAATTCTGATTCTTTTCTGATCTCATTTGGTAATTCTGATGCTGTTTTGGAATAAATCTCATATTTTACAAGGGTTTTCTAAGAAACAGTGCGACTATTAGTTTTTGGAGCTGCATTCACTTTCCTGGCATAATCTGATGTTTTTCTGTTACTTTTTTTTTGTGTGTGGTAATTCTGATGCATTTTTGGGGAAAAACTCATATTTTACCTGTGGTTTCCAATAAATCTGCTGGTCTTTTGAATTAATCCAGAGAAAATGACCAATTCGAGAGACAAAATTTAGGGACTGAGTCCGGTATTTAAGTGGAGAAACGTAGAGTGACTAGTCCATTATCCACCAAGTGTTAAATTGTGGACGACAGGCCCTCGAGGATTTCTCACTTATGAAAAGCACTTGGGAAAATACGCTGGATGGACTTCTTTTAAACCATTGTTTATATTTTGACCCCGTTAATTTTGAGAGAATAGCCACATGTCAGAATTTTAAAATATATTGGACAGAACTTTCCTTAAGCGCCACAACTTTAGAAGCACCAGTAATTCTGATGATCACCAGAATTCAGCATTGTGGCAAAATCCTGAGGATCACCATAACAGTTGTTAAGGAAAATCCTGCCCATCATGTTTTTAAATTCTGCCGCTTAAGAAAAATCTTGCTCAACGTGCTTTAAAATTCCTCTCCTTTCCTTTTAGTCCCTAATTTTTTATTGGGCAAATGCACAAATAGGATACTTTCTTGCTACTATTGAATTTTTGATACAGAAGTTCTGCGAAAGAAGCCCTGCGCCAGAAAATATCCTATTTTGTGTCATTCGCCAAGAAAAAATTAGGGACTGCAAGGAAAGGAGAGGAATTGGAAGTTTGAAGTGTGGATGAAGTTTAGGCCTTAGGGACAGAGACGGAATCGGGATTTCAGCCTTATGAGTTCGGGATTTCGGGTCCACGACTTCAATTGTTAATTATTGAGTTCTAGATTAAATATTTATACATATTTCTTGAATTAAAAACACTAGATATACTGTTTGAGCAAAACATACTGGGTCCGGTCGAACCCCTAGGTCTGCTTGTGCCTCCGCCCTGCTTAGGGAGAGGGGGGAAAAAGAACAAGGTCATCACCAAGAACTCTATGGTTTTTGACATTCCGCTCAACTGTCCTCTAATGAAACCTCTTCTTTTCTTTCTCTCCTAGTCATTCCCACATAAAAGAAAATTACTATTATCCTTTTCTTTCCCTTCTTTCTTTCCATCCAAAAAAACTAGCAGTGGATATCGTGGATGTAGTATTTGATTATCTTTCATATATTAGTCATTCCTTAATCGTGACTGATGAGTCAAGAAATAATTTATGTTTTTGTACTTAACTTTATGGTTCCTGTTGCAACGCCTCACAACTGCCTGTTTAAAAGAGGCTTGAAAGTTGAAACAGATTTCTTTTGAGGTGTCATAATTTGTAATAATATCTTATAGAATAATCTTTATGTTTTATAAAGCAGAGTGATTGCTTGGTCAACTATATAGCTCATAGCGCGAAAGTGAAAAAGATGAAAATCGAACAATGAAAGAAAACAGAAGCTTGAGGCACAAAATAAATTCTTCGTCCTATTCCTCAAGAGAATTATAAAGAGTTACACAACAGACAAATCAATGCAAATATTTCTTGCGCAACTCCTTGATCGAGTAATAGTATTTATTTACCTGCTTGTCCAAAAATGAAATAGTAACAAAACTCTTGTATTAATTACTTACCAATATATAACAACAATGAAACAAAGTCATAAGGTAAATAGATGGCAACACACAATGTGAGAATTTGTATAGTATACCTTAAAGTAAATTACGAAAAGTTCTTCAAATCTTGGTATTGAGAGTCTCAGTGACAATTAACTTGGATTCTTTTATCTCATCCAACGGGAATTCTTGCTTGATTTTCTCCTCCTTATATTCCATATCTTGCCATTTTTGTGGTTTTTCCTTTATCGGATTCTTCCGATACTTGCAATACAGTATAAGCTGCAGGATACATAGGGGTGTTCCTACCATATTTGGAGACTGAAGGAGTAAAAAAAGAAGAAGACTTTTTCAGAATGGTGAAATGGGAAGGTTCAAGTTGATATTCACATAACACTAATCATCTATAGCTTTGAATTATGAAAAAATAAAAAATAAAAAGATTCAAGGTAAAATATACAAACCGCAAGAAAGAGATCATGGCTCAAGAGTCCATAGGCCATCCAAAGGCAGCTAGCAAGAAAAGAGAAAAATGACAAGTAAAATGGCATAAACTCCACGCTCTTTGTCCTTATCACTTGTCTCTGCATCCACCATCAACCCATAATTAAGTACACGTACATGAGTAAATAGTAATAGTAATAATCTAATCAATATAAGTAAATTAGACAAAAAGTTAAATAAAATAAAATAAATAAGGGGTGTAGCTAGTCGATTGTGGTTTGACATTATTTAAGATAATTGACATGGATATTGTTTAAAATACTTTTTTTATGATTCAAATGTAGTTACCAAAGGAGTAATGTCATCATTAAGTAGGATCCCGTTGTACTAAAGTTTCCGTTGTAACAATGAAAATAAAAGATATAGTATAACTAATTATTTCTATTATGTAAGCTAATAAGTGCTTTAAGATATTGTGAAGATAATACTAATAGTTTAATATCTCTAAGAGGGATATTAATAACTAGACAGTACATGACTTAAGTCCCCTTCACTGCCGTATATTATTTTCGGTGCATGTGATCATATAAATTGCTCTCTTATAACAAAAATTTTAAAAAAAAAAAGGTAAATGGAAAACGAAGTTAAATTATATATACTGATAATGTAAAAAAAATATTAGCTTAATTTAATTGGCTATAACATGTTATTACGATCTATTATTATTATGAAAATGTTATTTGTTGTTATAAGTCAACTTAACTTGATATTGTAAAAGAATTATTCACTGTCAATGCTGAGAAATTACAAGTCATGAAAAAGATGACTTACCACAACAACTAAAGGAGAAGCATACATAGCCACTGACGCTACCAATCCAATACTTCCTACAAAAACCTTGCGACGGCGATGATCATGAAACACAAACGACGATATAATCCCTGTTGCCACGCATATTAGAATAATAGGCACCACCATTTTAGCTACCTCCTTCTGCTTTTAAGAAAAAACCTAATTAATTAATTAATAATGCACTATGCTATATAATTAAAAAAAAAAAAAAAAGACGTGCCAATATACAGAAACTTGAGATGAGATATTATAACTTGCCTTTCCTTTAACAGAAGAAAACCAGAAATATATGAGAATGAATGACATCTCCAAAAGAATCCCTATTCCATTAATAGTAACCACTGGGAAATTTTCCCATCGATAACTTACTACTGGTAACCCATACCATGTGTAGAGACAACAGTTGAACAACGCCAGTACGTAAGGTACGCATGAAAATCCTTCAGTATTCTTCTTCTTTATAACCCTAGAGAAAGTAAGTCTGCCAAACACAAGGAAGCAAAATGTCACTAAATACATATATAATGTCACTAAATGTATATATATGATCTAAAATATAATTAGAGGTTTAATAAATAGTAATTACATTGGTGCAGCATAGAGCAACATGGAGGCGGCATTCCCTGGGACAAATAAAACCATGCACGTTTATATATCATGTAATACTAGCTAGTTAGGACTTGGGAGTAATTACTATATATACAAAATATGGAAATTAAAGAATAGTGGAGTTAAATACCCATTACTCCTACTGCCAAACGCAACATATCTCCCATTTCTTTGGAGCCTAAAAGAGATAGTTTTGGAGAGCAAAATATGAAGGATGATAAATATAATCTATGCCAGTATTTAAGGTTGGTGTCCTGAGCTGTTTAATTAGTATTCCTCTAAGGTATAAATACTATGGGTTTTGCTTAAGAAAGAGAGGAGGTGCTGTCTACATCTATCCAAATTTGTGGGTGGAAGCTGATCAATCAATATCAAAAGAAAAGAAAAAAGAAAAATTTGTGGTAGGAAAATTGGTTAGCTTGTGTATTTTATATCGAATAATCTGTTCAATGTAAATGCTCCATTTAAAAACGCTTTAATTTATGGGTATATGATAGGATAGAGGGAGGGAACGAGATGCATGCAAAAGGAAAAGCATAAGTTTGAAGAAATTCTATTTTACTACACTAGATATGTTGGTTCTATCTGTTGGTGGAAGATGTTACTAGACTTCCACTATCCACTTCATTTTGAAGCAAAACGCTAATCTTCAGGTGGTTTCACTTTCACGTCAGACACAGGTGTGTCTCAATTTTTGTTTTATTGGGTTATTTCGAACCCACTGACCAGATTGATCCAAATTCTCATTGTATACATAGGGCACATTAAATGCGAAGCAGCGGACCCACATGCACTCAAGAGCTATCAACCGATACTCCTTTGTCGGAAAATTAAATTGTGTAACTAGGTAATTTTGTTTTTAAAAAAAATAAAAATATATATAGTATGTATTGACACCCCTTGACTTCTTGTTGAGTTTATTTCTTTATATTTTGACATCCCTCAATGAAAATCCTGGCTCTGCTACTGATGCGAAATGCTCTCCATCAGAAGATGTTTTCATTCCTAGAACTCGAACCTTGATACTCTGGTTAAGAGTGGAGGGTGTTGAAGAAGTTGATCATGATAAGGATAAATTTGAACGCGATGAGGATAGTTAAATTGCATTGTAGAGTTTGTACTTAACTCAATGTAATAGTCATACATGTAGTGGAACTCTAAGTTATTTGTAGTAGTTATCACTTAGCATACTTAGCCTAGTTTTTAGTTGTTTTGTGACTTGTAAAAATTCAATCACTTGTGGCTTTGTAATACATAAGAAAACACATGATTCTTCAATACAATTCATTCTCAATCTTGTGTTTTTCTACATGGTATCAAAGCTTACTGAAGCTACGCTGCCCACATCAGAAACACGATCAAACATGGTCATAACAACACCCTCAACCTCTTTGTGTCTATCACCTGCTTCCCTACACCATCTGATTGCCTCCCGTCCAGTTAAGTTGAAACCATCGAACTATTTAATCTGGAGGACACAAATACTCCAGTTGATTCAGGTAATGAAGGTGACAAACCAGATCAAGGAAGGCAAGCCAAACACAAGCAGTTCATCTACTTCTGTTGGTGTTGACAAGGTTGTCGACAGAGGTAGTGACAACACTGACTGGGAAGAAAAAGATGTGCTCCTGAGGAGTTGGATCTTTGCTACAATGACTGAGGAAAACATGTATCTCATTGTGGGATGTTCAACTGCCAAAGAAATATTGGAATGCCTGGAGGAAGCATACCTGCAAGCAACCAAGGATAAGGAATTTCAGCTTAAGCAACAGCTGCAGAACATCAAGCTAGGAACCAAAAGGCTTGATGAATATTTGAAGGAGTTCAAAGGCATATGTGATGGTCTTTCAGCCATACACAATCCTGTTGACGAAGACAACAAAGTAATCAACTTTGCTAGAGGACTTGGTCCAAAATACAAAACCTTTAGGACTGTCATGCTAGGAATAAGGGTGGCTAACGGGCGGGGCCCGGGCCAATCGGGCCAAGTGGGCCGGGCCAAACGGACTGCGGGCTTTGCGGGCCCGGGCTTTGCGGGTGGAACCGGCCCCCCACGGGCCTAAGCCCACATGGGCCCGGGCTAAGCGGGCCGGGCCCGTGGGCCAAACTGGCCTAAACGGGTCCGGCCTATTTTTTTTTAATTTTTTTTTATGTAAGGCAATTTCTTGTAAA